>JADBJO010004793.1:122500-127500 GCA_016801955.1 Conus betulinus | reverse complement strand
CTACGCAGACAGTCATGACACCAAGTGTTTCTATGATGCTCTGAAGGTTGTGTGTGGACCCCAGTCCTCCAGCTCCTCCCCCATCCTCAATGCAGATGGGACCCAGCTGCTGACAGAAAAGAAGCAGATTCTGGAAATATGGACTGAACACTTAACCAGATTTTCAACCGCTCTGCCTCAATCAACGACGAGGCCATTGCACGCCTACCTAAGTGGAGATCAGGCAAGACCTTGACAACCGCCCCACAGAATTCATAAAGGCAGTCAAAAACAACTTTCCTGTGGCAAAGCGCCAGCGCCAGGATCTGATGCAATCCCTGCCGAAGTTTACAAATCAGAAGGCCCAGCCTTGACACAGAAGCTGATGCAGCTCTTCCAGTCCATGTGAAATGAAGAGAGAGTCCCACAACAGTTGAAGGATGCCAACATTCTCCACATCTGTAAGAGAAAAGGCAACCGCCTGTCCTGCGACAATCACTGGGAAGATCTTGGCTCGTGTCCTGCTCAAACGCCTTCTACTACACCTTGAGCAGGGTCTCCTCCCAGAAAGCCAGTGTGGTTTTCGTGCTGAACGTGGAAACTGCAGACATAATATTTGCAGCACGACAGCTCCAGGAAAAATGACAAGCACAGCAGAGCGATCTGTTTGTGACCTTTGTCGATCTGACAAAGGCCTTCGATACGGTCAGCAGAGATGGCTTGTGGAAAATCAAGGAAAAATTTGGCTGTCCCAGCAGGTTCATTACGATCGTCCGACAGTTCCACGACGGCATGATGGTGAAAGTACTGGATGATGGAGACGAGTTAGAAGCCTTTCCAGTGACCAATGGCGTAAAGCAAGGCTGCGTTCTCGCTCCTACACTCTTCAGCATGGTCTTCTCTTCTCCGCTATGCTGAATGATGCCTTCCGTGACTGCCAGGGTGGTGTACAGGTCAGATACAGAACTGACGGTGGGCTGTTCAACTTTCAGGCAACTGCAGGCTGTTACAAAGGTGAAAGAGACCGTCATCAGGGACTTCTTGTTTGCTGATGACTGCGCCCTCAATGCCAGCACAGAGCAGATGATGCAGCATGAAATGGACTGCCTCTCACGAGCCTGCGACAACTTCGGTCACACCATCAACACCAGAAAGACCGAAGTGATGTATCAGCCTGCGCCAGCAAACCCTACCAGGAACCACACATTATGGTAAAGGGGCAGAACTTACAGGCAGTTGACAACTTCACCTGTCTGGACAGCACACTCTCACGAGCTGTGAACATTGACGCACAGGTCAGGAACAGGATTGCCAAAGCCAGCTCTGTGTTTGGGAGACTCCGTGAAAATGTCTGGGAGTGGAGAGGACAAAGCCTTACCACCAAGCCGAAGAAAAAAGTAATAGCAAAAAACAAAGCAAAACGTTGAGAGGTGAAAAAGAAGGAGAAAAATGAAGGAAGGAAGGAATACGAAAGGAAAAAGCGAAAGATGACGCTATATCGGTTCAACACTTCTCATAACAAAGGAGGATAAGGGACCGAATAATGGACTGTCACATAGAATTTGGTCATGCTTGCCTTTACTTCAGTTTCAACTCCTGGATAAGTGTCATCAGTATTCCTGGCAAAGGTTGTGATCGTTCGTCAAGCAACACATATTACCACTGACAGAGTAATTGATTATCGGTGTAGTTACTTCCCAGTGGTAGAAACGAATGGTGGATTCGGAAACTGGTGAAAAAAAAATCGGCATAGAAAGTCGTAAATTTGAAAAATACAACAGTAAATCTTTGAATTTTCCTTGGGAATTCAAAAGCAGGAGTCAGGGTTCAAATAGCTGTCAGGCAGACTGACAGATTGTCTGGTTGAATAGATGGTGGCAGAAGGCAGAGTGGATGGATGGCTGTGTTTCCTTCATCTGAAGCAGGTTTCCCTTTCTCTTTCACATTGAAGACTAAAAGCTGTCATGGCTGATCCAACAGACATGGAGGACAAATAGTCACAATGCTTTGCTTAGAACACTGTATCTTAACACCCACACCTCCACTCCACTCCCACCCCCTACAACATACAGGCCAACAAACAAAACACAGGCGCCCCCCCCCTCAAAAAAAAAAAAAAAAAAAAAAAAAAAAAAAAAAAAAAAAAAAAAAAAAAAAAAAAAAAAAAAAAAAAAAAAAAAAAAAAAAAAAAAAAAAAAAAAAAACAAAAAAAAAAAAAAAAAAAAAAAAAAAAAAAGAAAAAAGGAAGAAAAGCAAGCTATTGGTTGACGAGCGTAACAAAGGACTGTACTTGTGACCTTTCTGCCAGACAACCAAGCTCCCATTCCAGATATTTCCTGTACCTCCTGAGGTCTTATCTACTTGTCACGAAGTACTTGCTCACGTGTGTACGAGATCTACTGTGAAAATCAGGTTTTCTGTCCGTCCACGCTTCTCTTCTTAATCAGAGAGCAATACACAACATCATTACCCTGCAACAACAGAAAGTCTTCCTAACCGATGTTTTGGGTTCTTTTCCGTTTCATGTGGAGAGTTTTTTATACAAAGAGTTCATCTTGCAGGCATGTTCCATGAGTGTATGATTCCGTTCTGGACACGCTGATATCTATCGGCCGTGACGCGCACCTTAGTTTGGTTGGCTCTTATACAAAACCGGAGCCATCGTTCACGGCTAAAGTGATATCGCTAAGCTTCCGATCAGGAGTCACAGTTCTTATGGTCTTTCAGAACCTGGGACGCAGCACGAAACAAAATTATCTGGAAAAGTACTGACTCTGATGATTCAGGAGTGGTGATAGGGTATTGGGAAGAGGGACGGGGGGGGGGGGGGGGGGGGGGGGGGGGGGGGGGGGGGGGGATAGATAGATACTCATTTTGTCGTTCTCAGTCAAGTTAGACCAGGAATGTCATCAATGTACAATGTGTTTACAGAGAAGACAAAAAAGTAAGTCATATCCTTAATCGAGCACGGGCTTTGGGAGTGAGATACGTCGAACTTGCTGGGGATCAATCAGACAACTGTACGAAGAATGCGTAAGCAATATTGAGTGTGAGTATGAGTGAGTGAGTGAGTGAGTGTGTGCGTGTACGTGTGTATATATGTCTATGTGTGTGTGCGTGCATGCGTGCGTGCGTGCATACGTGTGTGCAAGCATACGTGTGTGTGTGTGTGGGGGGGGGGGGGGGGGGGGGGACACAGAGAGAGAGAGAGAGAGAGAGAGAGAGAGAGAGAGTGTGTGTGTGTAGGGGGAAAAAAAGCCCAGAAGAAATACGCTGAACACACTCACAGAATGAGGTGTGTGTGCGTGTGCGCGCGAGCGTGTGTCTGTGCGTGCGTGCGTGCGTGTTTGCGTGTTTGTGTGTGTCTGTGAGAGGGAGAGGCGAGAGAGGGTGGAATGATAAAAAGAAAGAGAGTGAGAGGGAGATAGTGAGAGCAGGACAAAATGTCCGGGGGGGGGGGTGAGGGGGGGGATGCATGCGTGCGTGCGTGCGTGTGTGTGACTTTCAAAGGTAATGAAACGAAATAAGTGAGAGACAGTTTCTAAGATTTCGTCCGAATTTCGTACTTTAAACTTCGCCGGAGTGAATGACAGGACCATCAAGAGAAATCATCAATGACTAGGGTATTCACAGTATCTCTCAGTTGAAAACCTGGAGTTTTGTAAGGTGACCAGCAAGATGCAGCTGCAGTACTGTGGAAAGCAAGCTGTACTGGAATGTGAACTTCTATAATGACCTTCCGCTGTTAAGCTTTGCTAGAGTTTGTTCCTACAATGATGAACTGACAATAGTTATCAATCCAAATGGGAGAGTACATAGAAAACCAGAAGAAAGATGGTCAGTACTTTCTTTGAGCAGCGATAATTTTGGTTCCCAGAAAACATTAACACTAATGTTGTGCACATGTACTTGTTCTGATAAAGCTAGTCCACTAGAGTTCTGCGGATGGAAACAAAATGAACAGTGAAAGCATATCAGAATGTTTGGAAAAAAAGCCTCGACTATGTGGTCCCAGTTTTTCCCATACGAGAACAGAGCACACTCAGCCATGCATATGAGCTTGTCAGGACCGACAAATCCCAACGCTTAAAAAAAGGTTCACATGCAGCCATTTGCCCAAATTCTCCACATATAAGGCCGTTGACAAGACTCTGCAAAGTAATCTTTTAAAAGAATCAGTACATTCAAAAGCAAGAGAAAAGTTTTTTTTAAAAATCTATGTACCTATCTATATGTCTCCCTACCTATCTTTTTTAATCTAATTTGTTTGTCTAGCTATCTATCTGCCTATCTGTCTATCTATCTTTTTTTAAAAAATCTAATTGTTTTGTCTATCTATCTATCTATCTATCTGTGTATCTATCTCTCTATGTATCTATCTATCTATCTATCTATCTATCTATCTATCTATAACCATGGCGTCGTAAAAGTACTTAAAACTGCAAAACATCACGACAATTCTGTTTCCATTTTACTGTAAATCACATCACATGGAAAGAAAAAGGAGTCGGGGATGAGGAGACAAAAACAAAATCGGGGGAAAACGGGAAAAGAAGGGAGGTGAGAGTCTGTGGGGAAAAAAATGGAGGATGCTCGCAGGGGGGAAAATGGCGGGGGGGGGGGGGGGGGGGGGGGGGGGGGGCGGGGGGGGGGGGGGGGGGGGGGGGGGGGGGGGGGCGGGGGGGGGGGGGGGGGGGAGGAGATCTGGAGACTGTATTCCTCTGTCATGGCAAAAGATGTTACGTATGGACGAGAGTTTTCATGTTGAATAGAGCAGATGGAGTTTTTCAAAGGGATTTTTGCATTGTGACCATAACGTTAGACCATATTTTATCAGTGTTTGAATCCCTAACCTTTTCTTATTGTTGATTGGACGCTTAGGCATGTGATGGATGACAGAAGCTCGCTGTTTGTAGGACAGATGTATTCCGATCTGTATGGCACACACAGGAGTTGCCAGACAGGTGGACAGATCTCTTGCCTTGGGTCAAGATAGTTAAACATTTCTTCAGCCTCGGGGG
>JADBJO010004793.1:115000-120000 GCA_016801955.1 Conus betulinus | reverse complement strand
AGTATGATTGGTATGCCTGCAGTCACATCAGTATGATTGGTATGCCTGCAGACAAATCAGTATGATTGATCAGTGTGATTTGGTATGCCTGCAGTCACATCAGTATGATTAGTATGCCTGCAGTCATATCAGTATGATTGGTATGCCTGCAGTCATATCAGTATGATTGATCAGTATGATTGGTATGCCTGCAGTCACATCAGTATGATTGGTATGCCTGCAGTCAAATCAGTATGATTGATCATTGTGATTTGGTATGCCTGCAGTCACATCAGTATGATTGGTATACCTGCAGTCATATCAGTATGATTGATCAGTATGATTGGTATGCCTGCAGTCATTTCAGTATGATTGATCAGTATGATTGGTATGCCTGCAGTCACATCAGTATGATGGTATCCTGCAGTCATATCAGTATGATTGATCAGTATGATTGGTATGCCTGCAGTCATATCAGTATGATTGATCAGTATAATTGGTATGCCTGCAGTCACATCAGTATGATTGGTATGCCTGCAGTCAAATCAGTATGATTGATCAGTGTGATTTGGTATGCCTGCAGTCACATCAGTATGATTAGTATGCCTGCAGTCATATCAGTATGATTGATCAGTATGATTGGTATGCCTGCAGTCACATCAGTATGATTGGTATGCCTGCAGTCATATCAGTGTGATTGGTATGCCTGCAGTCATATCAGTATGATTGATCAGTATGATTGGTATGCCTGCAGTCATATCAGTATGATTGGCATGCCTGCAGTCATATCAGTATGATTGATCAGTATAATTGGTATGGCCTGCAGTCACATCAGTATGATTGGCATGTCTGCAATCATACCAGTTCACAAAAATCGTATATTCTTGGTATTGCCTGTAGTCATATCAGTACAGAAAAATCTCACATAATTCGTATGCCTGCAGTCATATCAGTACAGCAAAATCTCACATAATTCGTATGCCTGCAGTCATACCTGTACAGAAAAATCTCATGGAAGTGGTAGTGGTTTGCCTGCAGTAATATCAGTACAGAAAAACATCCTTAATTGATATGCCTGCAGTCATATCAGTGCAGAAAAATCTCATACAATTGGTATGCCTGCAGTCATGTAACTACGGGAAATTCTCATATGATTGTTATGCCTGCAATCATATGCCTACAGGAAAAAGTCATTGAATTGATATGCCTGCAGTTGTATCAGTACAGAAACATATCATATGATTGGTATGCTTGCAGACATATCACGACAGAAAAATCTCGTATGCTTAGTAGGCCTAGAGTTATATCAGTATAGAAATATCTCGTTTAATTTGTATGCCTGCAATCATATCAGTATTAAAAAAAAACTCATATGATTGGTATGCATGCGGTCATATCAACACAGAAAATCTCATAGAAATGGTACGCCTGCAGTCACTTCAGTACAGAAAAACATCATGTAATTGGTATGCCTGCAGTCATATCACCACAGGAAAAACTCATTGAAGTGGTATGCCTGCAGTTGTATAAGTACAGAAAAATATATGATTGGTATGCTTGCAGTCATATCACGACAGAAAAAATCTCGTAAGCTTAGTATGCCTGGAGTTATATCAGTACAGAAAAATCTCATTTTATGATTGGTATGCCTGTTTTCATATCAACACAGAAAGATCTCATAGAAATGATATGCCTGCAGTCATATCAGAACAGAAAAACACATCATGCAGTTGGTATGCCTGCAGTCATATCACTACATAAAAATCTCATGTAACTGGTATGCCTGCAGTCATATCACTACATAAAAATCTCATATGATTGTTATGCCTGCAGTCACATCACGACATGAAATTTCATATGTTTAGTGTACATGCAGTTATATCAGTTCAGAAAAATCTCTCGTTTAATTGGTATGCTTGCAGTCATATCACGACAGAAAAATCTCGCATGCGTAGTATGCCTGCAGTCATATCAGTACACAAAAATCTCACATAACTGGTATACCTGCAGTCATATCAGTACACAAAAATCTGACATAACTGGTATATACCTGCAGTCATATCAGTATGAAAAACCTTACATGATTGGTATGCCTGCAGTCGTATCAGCACAGAAAAATGTCGTATAAGAGGCATGCCTGCAGTCATATCAGTACAAAAAATCTAATGTAATGGCATATCTGCAGTCATATAAGTATAGAAAAATCTCATAGAAAGGGATGCCTGCAGTCATATCAGTACAGAAAGATCAGTCATGTCAGTACATAAAATTGTATGTCATCAATAGGCTTGCAGTCATGTCAGTACATAAAAAATGTATGCCATCAATAGACTTGCAGTCATGTCAGTACATAAAATTTGTATGTCATCAGTAGACTTGCAGTCGTGTCAGTACATAAAATTTGTATGTCATTAATAGGCTTGCAGTCATGTCAGTACATAACATTTGTATATCATCAATAGGCTTGCAGTCATGTCAGTACATAAAATTTGTATGTCATTAATAGGCTTGCAGTCATGTCAATACATAAAATTTGTATGTCATTAATAGGCTTGCAGTCATGTCAATACATAAAATTTGTATGTCATTGATAGCCTCGCAGTCACGTCAGTATAAAAATTGTATGTCATCAGTAGGCTTGCCGTCATGTCAGTGCATAAAATTTGTATGTCGTCAGTAGGCTTGCAGTCATGAGAGTACATAAAAATTATATGTCATCAGTAGGCTTGCCGTCATGTCAGTGCATAAAATTTGTATGTCATCAGTAGGCTTGCAGTCATGTCAGGACATAAAAATTGTATGAGGCTTACAGTCATGTAAGGACATAAAATTGTATGTCATTGGTAGGTTTGCATTTATGTCAGTACACAAAATACATGTCATCGATAAGCTTGCAGCCATGTCAGTACTTAGAAATGCATGTCATCGATAGGCTTGTAGTCATGTCAGTACATAAACATGTATGTCATCAATAGGGTTACAGTCTTGTCAGCACATAAAAATACATGTGATAAATCGGCTTGTAGTCATGTCAGTACATAAAAATACATGTCATCAATAGGCTTGTAATTATGTCAGTACATGAAAATACATGTCATTAACAGGCTTGCAGTCATGTCAGTACATGAAAATACATGTCATTAACAGGCTTGCGGTCATGTCAGTACATGAAAATGCATGTCATTAACAGGCTTGCAGTCATGTCAGTACATGAAAATACATGTTATTAACAGGCTTGCAGCCATGTCAGTACATGAAAATACATGTTATTAACAGGCTTGCAGTCATGTCAGTACATGAAAATGCATGTCATCACTAGGCTTGTAATTATGTCAGTACATGAAAATACATGTCATTAATAGGCTTGCAGTCATGTCAGTGCATAAAAATATATGTGATCTAGCTTGCAATCATGTCAGTACAGAAAGATGTCATATCATCATTATTTTTGCAGTTCAGTCAATAAAGATTTCATTATTATGCCGCAGTCATCTCATCTAAAGTAGCGTTCATCAGTGCGCTTGCATTTGCGTCTGTAAGGAAAGCTTCCATGAGTATTACTAAGCCTTCAGTCCTGTCATCACTTTGTTCACGGTCAAATTAGTACAGAAAAGTGTCATTTCGTTGTATTTTTGCTGTCGAATTAGTGCTGAACGATGTCACTTCTTCGGTATGTTTGCAATCAAATTAGTACAGGGCATGTGCTTGCTGTCACAGAAAGGTGACACGTCATCAGGATTCTTGCAGTCCTGTCAGTATAGAAAGGACTCACGTCATCAGCATCGTTAGTACGCTTGCTAGTCACGTCAGTAAAGAAAGAAATCATCAGCTTGCTTGCAGTCATATCATTAAAGAAAGGTGTCATGTGATCAGTATGCTTGCAGTCATATTGGTACAGAAAATTGTCATTAGAATGCTTGCAGTCATGTCAGTACAGAGAGGTATAATGCCATCAGTACGTTTGCTGGAACAGGATAAGAATCACCAGGAGCCACACAGCCTTGAAGATAGGTTGGCCGGCAGAAGCAGTGCCTGAGGACATGGAGATGTAGCGCAGCACGTCTCCTGGGAAACATCGCTTTTCAGTGAAAGTCTCTACGGCTGCTCTGTAGAGGGCGTCCTGGAAACAGATCCTGGCCCAGCCCCGAACGCCCAGCTGCCAGAGATGACTCACCACCCTGCTGGCCACCGCTTCCTCCTTCACCTGGTACTCCTTGGGATTTCTCATCGAGGTCTGCGACCAGACCACGAAGGTGATCCCATTCTCTGACACGTGAGTGGCCAGCTCGCAGGTTCCCAGCTCACAGGCTTCTCTGCCAGTTCCAAACCTCCCTGGGGCCTCTTTAATCAACGCATTCATGATGGCTTTCTCAAGTGGGACGTTGGAGGCGGACGAATTTGAGGGGATGGCAAGGTTGTCGTGCAAGGCCAGGGCCTGCAGGGTCTGGTTACAGCGAGTGTTACTGGAGGCAGCCATCAGACAGATGGTCACAGCAGACGTGTAAGGGACAAACCTGTCTGTGCAGACACCATCATGCATGACACTGTAGGGAGCACAGGACTGCGTCACGCAGCTGTCATCATCACATTGCAGCTGTTTCCACACCCCTGTCCCTGCCAGGGGGAATTATCTTCCAATACTTCCATCGCTCGCTCGTTGGTCATCGACCACGTCTGTCCTCTAACGCTCCAAGACATGAGGATGGTGAATGTCCCGTTATGGGTTACATTTCGGTGCCAGAGCTGGTTTTTGTCGGGGACGGCGCACTTCAATGACTGGGCCAGACGTTTTAGGTAAGAGAAGGTAAACTCCGTCTTTCTAGTTCCGTGTTTTTTGACTGCCTCGTACTTGACAAGATCACAGTATAAACAATGTATATTTCTGTAATAGACGTTTGTATTTGGAGGGGATCTGGAAACGTCTATGAAGGAATGGTAGTTCTGGCACTTCGGTGGCTCGTCGCTTTTTGTAAGATCACTTGCAGGGACAAGTGTCAGGATCAATGCCTGTTTCGGCCAGT
>JADBJO010004793.1:100000-110000 GCA_016801955.1 Conus betulinus | reverse complement strand
CTTAAATACTGTTTTAGACGAAAGCGCTTTTATGTTGTTTTGTTTTTTGTTACGCACAATAGCATGAGTTAGTATGTGTTAAAACCTTACCGGGGTTAGGAGGCTGGAGATGCTCGATCCATTTGACACCACGATTAAGTAATCATTGTGGTCAGGAAGCGCCTTGGTAGCTGGTTTATAATATCCAGGTACAATGCTAGGCGATAAGTTCACTTTTAAGCCACACTTTGATTATAATAACAAAATGTCCAAGCAGGATGTTCCGTCTGAAGAAGCTACCATCTCTTCATGGGAGATTGTTGGCGGAAGGCAGAAGAGCCTGAGCGAGTTGTATGAAAGTGACGTTTTTGTCAGTTTAGGCTGCCCCCCCCCCCCCCCCCACCCCCCTCTTTTCCTCCCCTCCAGGCCCCTTGTCTAGTGCAAAACATATTCGATGTCACTGCTTTGTCCTCCATCTACCTTCCCGGGTTGGATGTGTCCTGACTGGGCACGTTAGGAAGCAAAAAAAAAAAAAAAAAAAAAAAAATCAGCTTTTATTAAAAAAAATCTCTCTCTCTCTCTCCTCTCTCTCTCTCTCTCTCTCTCTCTCTCTCTCTCTCTCTCTCTCTCTCTCTCATAATTTGATATTCATATATGTAAGATTGTTTTGTACTTTCTTAGTTTTCTGTTTATTAAAGGCCAGGTGTACAAAAAAGCCTGGCGCTTTTCATTCATTTAAAAATCTTCCACCACCACCACCCCCCCCCTCTCTCTCTCTCTTATAGGTATGGAACTTATTTGTTTCATTTACACTGACCGATTGACTGACTGACTGACTGACTGATTGATTGATTGATTGATTGGTTGATTGATGGATGGACTGACCGACTGACTGATTGCCTGACTGACTGACTGACCGAATAAATAGAGTAATTGTTTTGATTGATTGATTGATTGACTGATTCATTGATTGAGCAACAGAATTGTGAAAGTACTGCAACGGGCGAAAGACCCTTCTATAAACATCATAGCAAAAAAGATGATCACGAAAGAAAAAAAAGGAGGAAACGGACAAGAATACAGAGAAAAGAAGAAGAAGAAGAAGAAGAAGAAGAAGGAGGAGGAGGAGGAGAAGGAGGAGAAGCAGAAGGAGGAGGAGGAGGAGAGTATGAAAGATTACATTACAGAAAAAATATTAACCCTTGGGATTAAAAAAAAAAAGCGCATGGGTACCTCACAACAGACTGTCACGAAGAATGTTGCTATGTCTGCTTTTACTCCATTTTCAACTACTGGCTGAAGCTCATCGGCAACCTCAGCAAAGACTGTGTTCATTCACCCAGACACAACACAATTTATATTACACAGGCAGGTTAAATCACAATGCAGCGCCTTCGCAATGCTGACAGCACGATGCAGAACTGTCAAACGGAGCAACAACAAAAATCATGGACTTAAAAAAAAAAAATTAAAGTGCAAGTCTTCGAGTAATCCTCGAAAATCCGAAAGTGAGTGTCTGGGCTGGCTGGTTATCGTCTGATTGAGACGTTGTGTGGCTGGTGGGAAGAAAAACTGGTTTTACCGTTTTTCTTTTTCTTTCTTTCTTTCTTTTTTTTTTTGAATTTGAATTTTACATTTATTTTGTTTTTCAGTTTCCTATGCATAAACTTTCAACATTTCACCAATGAGAAAGCAATAGGAAATATAACTAAACTCGGGACAGAAGAAAGGAAAAAAAAAGAGAAAACGGCGACATAAACAAATCGAAAACACACATACACACAAAAGAAGAATGTAATAAACTGCCAGTCATTTCCACATATATATATATATATATATATATATATATATATATATATATATATATATATATATATATATATCATGATGTATGGTATCTAGATATTCATGAAGTAACTTTTAATGAATACGCAGACTTTATCATTACGTACTCTTAGCTGGCTCGGAGCTGGTTTTTTGTTCCGTTGGTTGGCTGGCTGGTTGTTGTTGTAGTTGTTGCTGCTTTGTTTTTGTTCATATTTCTTAATGAAGTATATGTTTTCGTTTTTACATTCCTTTACTTCCAGTCAATTCTTAATACATATGCCAGTTAGTGTGAAACATATCGTCCGAAGATTTGGGTTAGCTGTTTCTCATTCTCATCCAAGCAGGTTAGCCTCGTTCGCTCAAACTGATACACACAAAAGCTGCCTCCACAGACCAGCAGACATTCCGGACAAATATCAAAAAAAGAGACGTGGTGCTCAGAAAACTGCCCTCTCACGTTGAAATAAGAAAAGACAATCGAGCCATCAACAGTCATAACAAAACCCCTTCTGCCAGCCAATCTATCTCCCATTCCAGACACTTCCTGTAGTTTCCGTGTTGTTGTGTGCGCGCCGGGGCGTATGATTCGGGTGTATTAATAACGTGATCTGCCGTGACTGTCCGTTTACGTCTTGTCTCCATCAGGAACAAATTTGTCTTGTAAATCATACCATGATTCGTTGATATTGTACTGGGCACTCATAGGTCTGTCGGCCGTCACGTGTCGCGCGTATTAATTTGATTGGCCCCCTTACACAAAGCCCGAGTCATCGTTCGTGGCGGAAGCGGTGTCGCTAGTTTTCCGGCTCGGAAGTCACGATTGTTATCAGTATTGTGACGCGGCACAAGGCACGACCTTCGGCAGGCATGATGATTTGGAAGTACTGATAGAGTATTGATGATTGCGGTGTTGGTAGCGTATTGATGATTATAGTGTCCATAGCGTATTGATGATTACAGTGTTCATAGTATATTGATCATTATGGTGTTCATAGCGTATTGATGAGTATGGTGTTCACAGGGTATTGATGATTATGGTGTTCATAGCGTATTGATAATTATGGTGTTCATAGCGGCATTGATGATTATGGTGTTCATATCGTATTGATGATTATGGTGCTCAAAGGTATTGATGAATATGGTGTTCATAGAGTATTGATGGTTATGGTGTTCATAGGGTATGGATGGTTATGGTGTTCATAGGTAGGTTTTTGATGATCCTGTGCTCGTAGGGTATTGATGATTATGGTGTTCATAGGGTATTGATGATTATGGTGGTCATAGCGTATTGATGATTATGGTGCCCATAGGGTACTGATGATTATGGTGTTTATAGGGTATTGATGATTATCGTGTTCATAGGGTATTGATGATTATGGTGTTCATAGGGTATTGATGATTATGGTGTTCATAGGGTATTGATGTTTATGGTGTTCATAGGGTATTGATGATTATGGTGTTCATAGGGTATTGATGATTATGGTGCCCATAGGGTACTGATGATTATGGTGTTTATAGGGTATTGATGATTATGGTGTTCATAGGGTATTGATGATTATGGTGTTCATAGGGTATTGATGATTATGGTGTTCATAGGGTATTGATGATTATGGTGCCCTTAGGTTACTGATGATTAAGGTGCTATTCTTATTTCCTTTGAAGTTGCAGGAGTTTTTCATTTGCTTTGTAGACGGATGGCAAATAATACCACTGTCTATATTATGTCAAACTGACTGGAGATTCCATGAAATGTTTGGACTACGTAGAGATTAGAGGGAAAGCAACGGGAAAAGACAAGCAAAAAAGAGACTGTCTCGCAAATAGTATCTGACAGAATAATAGAGGGAGTGGGGGGGACGACAAAGAAACAGACAGACAAGACAAACAGATAGTGAGACACGCAAATAATAAGGGGACTGGGGGGCTGGGAGTACAACAGTGAGTGGAATACTGGATTTTCAGACAGATGGAGATAATTCCAAATGACGGAGAGAGAGAGAGAGAGAGAGAGAGAGAGAGAGAGAGAGAGAGAGAGAGAGAGAGAACACGAGACTGGTGACAGCGAAGCAGGCAGATAGACAGAGAAAAAGACAAAGAAGGACAAGAGGGGGAGGGGGTGAGAGACAGACAGACATGCAACAGAGAGACACAGTCAGACAGACAGACAAACAAACAGAGACATAAACAGAGGGGAAGAGACGGACAGGCTGACAAACAGATAGACAGAGAGAGAGAGAGGGGGGGGGGAAGAGAGTCAGAAAGACAGACAGCGAATCAAATAGGCAGTTAGCCAGAGATAGACAGACGTCAGACAGGCCACAGAAAGACAAACTGACAGACAGACAGAGGCAGGCACAGAGCGAGAGAGAGAGAGAGAGAGAGAGAGAGAGACGAGACTGGAGAGAGACAGCGAAGCACGAGACAGGTAGACAGAGAAAAATAGACAAAGAAAAAGACAAAGGACAGAGGGGGGAGGGGGTGAGAGACAGACAGACATGCAAACAGAGAGACAGACAAGCAGATAGACAGACAGACAAACAGAGACATAAACAGAGGGGAAGAGACGGACAGGCTGACAAACAGATAGACAGAGAGAGAGAGAGAGAGGGGGGGGGGGGGGGGGGGAGAGAGTCAGAAAGACAGCGAATCAAATAGGCAGTTAGCCAGAGATAGACAGACGGTCAGACAGGCCACAGAAAGACAAACTGACAGACAGACAGAGGCAGGCACAGAGCGAGAGAGAGAGAGAGAGAGAGAGAGAGAGAGAGAGGAGAGAGAGAGAGAGAGAGAGAGACAGACAGACAGACAGACAGACAGACAGACAGACAAACAAACTAAACGGAGGAGGAGAGATTCACCGGTAGACAAACAAACGGACCGACACAGCAGCAGACTCACACAAGGCGGCCACACACGTCTTGGCGACAGCGGCAGTGACAGGGGAGGGGTCGGTGGTGGTGGGGGCGGAAAAGCAGGTAGCGCAACTTGATAGGGGAGTCGTCTCCCGTTACTTTCCACCCGCTTGCCTCCCTTGACAGTCTTGGGCATGTTGTCGTCCGTTTCATACCTGGATGCATTCGTGACTTCATCATCAGCGTCCAGTTATATCGGCAACAGTCATTTTGAACCGTGAAGCCATCTACTTCATAAGCTTATTTATTTATATCTGTCAAAAACATCGATAATGAGCCAGTGTTCAGCTTTCTGCCCCACCCCACCTCCCACCGCATCTCCCCTTCTCTTTCCTGTGGAGAATGCCGGAGACTGCGGCAATTGAGACCTGTCTTCTGTCTACCAATCACGAGGATGACACTATCAGCCGTGCGTTGAGGATCAGTCATAACGGGAGGCCCCTGCATGGTTAAAAAGAAGAAGAAGAAGAAGAAGAAGAAGAAGAAATTCAGTTCTTGTTTGTACTGAAGATTCAATGGATTTTGAACAGGGAGAAGATAAATGGAGCAGGGTTTTTTTATACTTTGTTCTCCATTTTTGTCTTCCTTTCTGCCTTTTTATTTGTATTATCTATAAATGTGTCGAGTTGGGCGATAGCCCGAATTATGTTAACTTCCTCGCCGGTGGTAACCACCAAGATTTCAATTCACTTCTTATTGGGAAGGGAGTGTGTGTGTGGGGGGGGGGGGGGGGGGGGGGGGGGGGCTCTTTTAGTAGATAATCTTTTCTTCCCGTACGGAAAATTGCTACCCCCTTTCCTCCGACTACCTCTTTCACTCTTCTTTTTAGCCTCCCATTGCAGTCATTCACTGCTTTTTTTTCTGACCTGGCTATCCATTCACCCGTGTTTGTTCGAGAAAAACTATATATTTTTTTCCGCGCTCCTGGATATGCTAGCTTGTCTATTGTAGTTTGACAACTTGGTAGTGAATTTGTAAAAAACCATGACCCTCAGGGAAAGACGGGATAGACTGCAACACAGTATCCTCTTCAGAGGGCACATAAGACCACGCGGCGAAAGCCTGGTAGTGTCTGGAGTTGTACTGTTTTCACCAGTCAACGAAACAGCAACGGGTCGGGGACTGCAGGAGGCGCGAAGCAGTTTGCTCTGGGGTGACTGTCTTTGGCCGGTGAGCGCTGCCGTCATGTAGAAATAGGGACGAGTCTGTGAATGTTCTGATGTGTCGCATCCAGTGGCCATTATAAAATTACATCTGCCGGGAAGCAGTTCTGTCCCTTTAAATCTTCTGGGAATGCCCAGTGCGTGCCCGAACCCTGTCTCAACACAGGTTTCCAAGAGTGGCGCAGGACTGCTCCTGGCTGGCTGGTCCAGCAGCTTCGTATAGTACTTCTCTGGCACCTTTGGGTGTATTTTTTTTTATCTTGTCTACCTTTTGGCCGATTCAAGGGAAAGACCCGAGTGACAGTGAGGAAAGACCCACGGACCACACGGAAAAACCCTGTTGACAGCTGACAGGACTGCAACTAAAAATCCTCTTCAGAGTGTACTTAAGACCATGTGGCGAAAGCCTGTGTGTGTGTGGATTTGTGCTGTTTTCACCTGTCAGT
This sequence comes from Conus betulinus, assembly GCA_016801955.1. Lineage (NCBI taxonomy): Eukaryota > Metazoa > Mollusca > Gastropoda > Neogastropoda > Conidae > Conus > Conus betulinus. The sequence goes on along the minus strand of JADBJO010004793.1, from coordinate 103,673 downwards.
GAAACAGCAGCAAGAGGGGCTGCGGGATGCATGCAGCAGTTTTGGATGATGTTACGGCATCATCATTATCATTACTAATGCTATTATTATTATTATTATTATCATTATTATTACTGATGCGTTTTTAGAAGATGTATTTTAAGAGATGTGTGAAAGGCTGTTTTTTTTTATGACTTGTGAGTTGATTTTAACGTGGTGACAGCTCTGATATGCCCTTTGCGGTCGGCTGGGCTATAAGCAACATTACCTTACTTTACCATCATTACTGCCACTATTATCATTAATATTACTGCTACCACAACTTTTATTGGTGGTGGTGGCTGTCGTTGTCATTATTGTTTTTGTGGTGGTGGTTGTGGCTGTGGTTGCTGTGGGTTGTTGTGGCTGTTGATCTCACCTGAGGATGAGGACACAGATAGCCACCAGGGTGTATGCCAGCAGCGTGCCGATAGACATCATCTCTATCAGTTCCTCCAGGCTGAACACCATAGCCAGAATGCCTGCCACACACACACACACACACACACACACACACACACACACACACACACACAGCACACACACACACAGAGCTTTTTTTTTTTTTTCAAAACACGTATTATTTTTCAACCAGTGTCGTTCGTCTGCATGAACTAGGTTATTTTAAATCTTCAAGGAATGCTTTAACTTTCTGGTCACAAATCGTGTATTTGTTCCTAGCGTACCACGCTCCTTTAATCTCCACATTGCAGGTGAGAGCGACGGGTCCCATGCAAGAACAACTGCGCGTCCATCACGCACAGAATTTGAAATGGACGCGTAGATTTACGATCACAGAGTCGGAGGAACGCATAGTTATTTTTCTTCCCGCGGACTGCATTTACTGTCATCATCATCATCATCATCATCATCAGACCGCATGTATTCTTTCTATCCTTGTGCAAAACCGTTCAGTGTTCCTGCATTGCATAACGTAAAAAAAAAACCCAAACAAAACAAAAAAAAAACTTCTGTTCCCATGCAGAGTTCACTTCCGGCACGTTGGCTTGGCTTGCTTTTCATTGGTCATAAAAACAAACGGAATGAAGCGTTGTCTCCCTTTGTGTACTTTTAGCGCTGTATCATGCTTTCGACAGAAAATACCATTATGACAAAATAGACCTGCAGTAATATGATTGTCTTACATGTGAACTGATAGTTGACAAGATACAAGATGCGCTAGCAGGCCGGAAGTCACTGTGAAGGTTTAGGCAATCGCGCTTTCAACTTGCACACTGAAAACATCACTTTGTGCAGCAGATGCAAGTCTAACTCCAACAGAATGCACAAGCTGAAGCCGAAATTGCGTTGTTCACCTTCAATCTCGTCCCGTGGAAGCTGGAAGCAAAAAGGAAGAAGAACCTTTTTTTTTTTTTTTTCCTTTTTTCTGTCCCATCTTCTGTACCACCTCAGTGGCCTTGCACCCACGCCGCTCATTCCCCCCCCCCCCCCCCCCCACAGCCACAGCTCGAGCCCGCCTGCTGCAGCCCCCAGCACCGGCAATCCACAGGGAGCAATCAGTGTCAAGTCGTCAAGAGGCAACCCGCCGGAGGAGCACTATTGCCGAGTCACTTCGGTGGTGTTCAGTGGCGCCTGTTCTGATCCAGCATACGAAGAACACCACATACAAAGCTCCATACTGACGAGAACAATTGCTTAGTCGCGGAGCCGGGGTGAGCGAACTCTCTCGGAGGGTGCAACCACGTCCGTCCAACGACAGCCCCCTCGAATTTGTCAATACCGGTAAGCCTGACGCAATCAAACCAAGGCCATAGACAGACACGGAAAGGACATCGAAACTGAGGTCACCATGAGAGCAGGGCTTGAAGGGTCACATAATTTGAGCCTTTTTTTTTTTTTTCCAATCTGATCGATGAGAATGGGAATGATGAAGATGATGATTTCCATTCCGGTCTGAGATTGCATGACAGGGCTATACTTACGTTTACTTCTATAATGTATCCGACGTCAACCAGGCCCGAGAGATACAGACACCTGCAGTACTGGTCAGGAACGTTGAGCAACACTCTCAGTGACGCATCCATTGAGTGGATAAAAATCCAGTGTACGGTCCCAGACTTCCCAGTTGAGCCCGTAGCAAACTCACCTCTGGGTAGGAGCCGGTCGGGCCCTAATGAGAATCGAACCACGACGACCTGCCAGCCGGGAGTCCACGGCGCTAACCACTTCGCCAAAGCGGCTGATAAGAAAACACAATTTGTTGTGAACGTTGGTTAGAGCAATATTCATGGTGCAGGTGAAGTGATAGAAAACTTTGTTTTAGTACAGTAACTAGCAGGGTAGACAATAAAACCGGCAACCGGCATGAAAGTAATAATATCTATGGACTCTTGTATTTCGCTCAGGGACCTAACAATCTCTGGGAAAGGGTCCCTAGGACTCTCATTGTTTTCAAACATGATGGGGAACATTGTAAACGGGTTGGAGAGATATGGATAGTGTTGGTGTAGTCTATACTTCGTCTGATGCCCATTGCAAGAAAAGCATTGCTTGTAATGAATTCATTATTTCATTTTTTACACTTATTCATCGATAGACTGATTGACTAACTTATCATTTATGCATTCATTCAGTTATTCTTTCAAGTCTATTCCTTTACCAATCATTTATTGAGTTACTCATATTTCATTTCTTTACCCGTTCATTTACTGAGCCATAATTTTTTGCCTTTATTATTGATCCATTCATTTATCTATTTCTTTCTTTTTTTTTTTTTTTCTTTCTTTCTTCCTCTCTTCGTTGATTTCTCTCTCTATTCATAAACTTATTAATGATATACACAGCTCTTATCCATGCTTTCAAATAACACTCACCAAATCATTTATTATCATTCTGTTCATAGAGTTCATGGACAGCACTTTCACACACCTACCAGCAAACAGACCGGAAATGACGGTGCCGATGAAAGGGGTCTTGAAGCGGGGGCTGATTTCCGCCAAGCAACGGAAGATGAGTCCATCCGACCCCATGGCGTACAGAACGCGGGGCAGAGGGAACATACTACCCAGCAAACTGCAATTCAACACGGGTCAAATCACGTTCATGTTGTTCACAGCCCTGCCGACCGCAGAGGACGTAGTTTTAAAACGGAGTGACTGAGGGCGGAAAATAAAGCAAACTTTTAGAAAGTGAGGGTGTTAGTTACCGCCAAGGACATAGACAAACAAAGTACAGGACAAGACACAATGCATTTCGACCTTTTGGGTCTTCTTCAGGCAAAAACAAAACAACATTTAGGACAGTGAAAACGAAGAACGTGAACACAGCAGGGCTGCCATCATGTTAAATCAACACAGAATGATTATGCAACTAAACATGCCAAGATGAACAATATCCAAACGTGTCCGTGTCCGTGTCCCGACACTGATAAGAGACGATCAAAAAGCAAATGTTATCAGCAGCCACGTTTAAGTCAAACCAAACATGACAACAAACAAACAAATAAACAAACAAACGGACGTAAGTGTATTCGGGAAAACGGAAACCTCTGCCAAGATCAAACACAAAATGTTTTCATACAAAAGCAAAGAAAGATCACTTAGTGTGCGTTCTCAAGAAAGGTTTCTCACGAATCAATTCTTACTTCTAAATACGATATCACCGACCAAACGCTGGACTGGTGGGACACAAAAAT
>JADBJO010004793.1:85000-95000 GCA_016801955.1 Conus betulinus | reverse complement strand
GAGAAGATAATCTCTGTTGGCTGAAAGCTCATCGAACAATTCTGAAGCTTCTGTCCGTCATTTCATTATCATCTCTTATTTCACTAGATGACCTTCTTTCCATGAATCGATTATCTTCTGTTCACTATGGCTACGCAGTCACTGCCTTCACGAAAATAGTTCCAAAGATACTTCTGCTTCACTTTAGGTCAGAGTGACTTCAAATTCGTTTCGTTTATTTTACACTGGACTTATTTTACACTGGACTATGTCCCTTTTTAAGTTCAGAATGAACTGTTGTCCTTTCCACTTCTCTCCACAACTTGAGCGAGTTGCTCAGCCTCTGAGATGGTGACAGCTAGACTGATGGAAATAACTTAGAACGAGAAAAATTTTGTTCTTAATCACTTATAACTGAGCCAGGAAGCATCTTACTTATCTATAAGGTGTCACTGAAAAACGGCTCACACACGGCGATCGATGTTGAGATGTCAGAGTGAACGTCTGGGTTCACACAAATAGCAAAACTTCCACATGGTCTCACCAAACATGACAATTCATTACTTGCACTTACTAGTCTCATTTACCTTAGATCGCCACTCAGTCGTTCTCTCTACAATCTCTGCTAGTGGAGTGATGGTCACTCAAGGAGCGGAGAGAGAGAGAGAGAGAGAGAGAGAGAGAGAGAGAGAGAGAGAGAGAGAGAGAGAGAGAGAGAGAGAGAGAGAGAGAGAGACGTAATGAAGTAATAACTGTAGGGCGATGTTACAAACTTTATATTATTTTGTGATAACATGAACTGCATGTGGCAAGCTATCCTTTAACTCATTTCCTGTGTCACTCCACTTTTGAGGTATACACAATTGTCTGTCATCCCTGGACACAGAGAGAGGCAGAGTGACAGAGACAGACAGCCAGAGAGAGAGAGAGACAGAGAAAAAGATAGAGCGAGACAGACAGACAGACAGACAGACAGACAGAAAAGCCATGGACAGAGAGAAACAGAGAGGTGAAGCTCAATTCTTTTTCTTATATTTTAGTTTCTCGCCTTGTCTTATTGCTCCTTCTGCGTCTTTAGGAAAAATGATTGCCGGTTACAAAGCTATTCCTGGGGGCGCCAAAGACAGACTACTGGCGAAACTGACGAAGAAACAGACCGACAGAAAGCAACCAACAAACAGCCCACCTGTGACTGAGGTAACTGCCAGTTGTGCAGCTGGGCCTTGAACAGGCCACAGATGACGACGTACACGATGACGAAGATGTTGACGCCGGTGAAGATGTTGTTGAAGTGCATGGACTCCCTCACACCCAACGCCAGCAGTACTGAAATACCACACAAACTGCACTGTGCTTGGCTGACATGGAGATGAACAGAGCTTAAGATTCAAGACCAATCTTGCGCCGAAATTGGATGAAGCTAAGTGATTGCTCGTTCATTTTCGTTGTCCTGAGTGTGGTGTATCTCGCCTGAAGAAGAACTAAGAGGTCGAAACGCGTTTTGTTTTGTCTTGTGATTCGTTTGTCCACATTTTTCGGCGAAGCCTCATCAATAATTTCTCAAGATTTCTTAAGAACAGCTGTTTATACCTGATCCTCAGTGTTCACTGTCCGGAGTCTATCATGAACACGAAGCTCTCAGACAGAGCAGATCAACGACCTGCAGGAGAGGTGTGTGACCACTTGACTCTCCGCTGACAAGTAATGTGTACAGGATGCTACCAGAAGCAGGAGAAAAATAGCACTGAGCATTTCCGGACTGGACTGATCGTCTAACCTGTTGGCCCGAAGAGGAAAAAAAAAAAAAGAGAACAATCCTCAGAGATTACATACGTCATCAGATGCTGCTATGGTGAAGTGGATTATCATCCTCATCATTACACACGTCATCAGATGCTGCTACGGTCAAGTGGATTTCATCCTCATCATTACATACGTCATCAAATGCTGCTATGGTGAAGTGGATTATCATCCTCATCATTACATATGTCATCAGATGCTGCTATGGTGAAGTGGATTATCATCCTCATCATTACATACGTCATCAGATGCTGCTATGGTGATGTGGATTATCATCCTCATGATTACATACGTCATCAGACGCAATTATGGTGGAGTGGATTATCATCATCATCAATACAGATATATCATCAGATACAGTTATGATGGAGTGGACTTTTATCAAAATTATCGTTACAGATGTCATCAGATGCTGCTATGATGGAGTGGATCATCATCATCATCATCATCATCATCATCATCATCAGTGCAGATGGCATTAAACTGCAGGCATGGGGAACGGATTATCATCATCACTGCATGTCAGCATTTGCCGTTACAGCTGTGTGGATTATCAACATCATTATCATATATCACCACGTTCTGTTCTGGAGTGGATTATCAATATCATGATTGAAAATCATCAGACGAAGTTTATGGCGGAGTGGATTATCATCATAATCATTACATACATCATCATTATTATCAACATTACGGTTATTAAGTGATTTATCAACATCATCGTTACACCAGTCATCAGATGCCGTTGCGATGGAGTAGGTTATCATTATCATTGATGTCATCGTGTCCTGTTATGGCAGAGTGCATTATTATCATCATCATTATTGATATCATCATGTGTTGTTACGGCGGAGTGGACTATCATCATTGTCCTCGATTTCATCATGTGTTGTTATGGCAGATATCATTATCATTAATATCATATGTGTTCTTATGGCAGAGAGGATTATCATCATCGTCATTATAATGTACTATGGCGGGGTGGGTTATCAACATTTTTTCATCACGTGTTTTCATGTGTCATTATGGCAGGGGTGGGTCATCATCACTGTCATTGATAGAATCATGTGCTATTATGGCAGGGGGTGGGTCATCATCACTGTCATTGATAGAATCATGTTCCATTATGGCAGGGTGGGTCATCATCACTGTCATTGATAGAATCATGTGCCAGGGTGGGTCATCATTACTGTCATGATAGAATCATGTGCCATTATGGCAGGGTGGGTCATCATCACTATCATTGATAGAATCATGTGCCATTATGGCAGGGTGGTTAATCATCACTATCATTGACAGAATCATCACTATCATGTGCCATTATGGCAGGGGGTGGGTCATCATCACTATCATTGATAGAATCATGTAGTATTATGGCGCAGTGGATTATCAATATTTTCATCACATATTATTATGTGTTGTTCTGACGGAGTGGATCAATATCATCATTACATGTCATCTTGTGCTGTCATGGATGAAGGGATTGTCAACATCATAACTACATGTCATCAGGCTGTTATGGTCGAGTGAATTGTCAACATCATCATTCCACATGTCATCAGCTGCGGTCATGGAGGATAGGATGAACATCTCCTTACAGCACGTGCCAATATGAGGAAGGAGATTCTCCGGCGGTACGGTGACGACTTACTCGTCATGAGCAGAGTGATGCCGAAGGAGAAGAAGTCCGGGTAGGCAGAGAAGCCGGGTATGTTCATGGGCATGGCCTCCCGGAAGGCGTCTTTGATGCGGTCGTCGATCAGTGAGTTGAAGTACATGCTCCAGGCCCGCGCCGAACTGGCAGTACCTGCACGGAAACAAACCTCACCTCTGTGCACGTGACACACGATCAAGATTTCCTCTTGTGACAGCCGTATTTTCTGGTTCTACTGAGCTTGGCTCTATCCTTCCATGTTACAGTTTTTTTTTTCCAAAATGTAACCATCAACAATATTTTGCATACGATCTCGTTGATGTAATCGTGGAGAATATTACTCCCTTGTTCTACATATTCACTGATGTGACTATCAAGAATATTTATTTTCTTTTCGCGCGCTATTCAAATCATGTGACCATCTGCAACACAAACCTTCCTGCAATTTCATATTTTACAGATGTGACCATCGAGAATGTTGGCTCTTTCTTCTATTGAGCACAGTGGTTTGATCATGAGACTTTCAGAAGTATTAGCTGTTTTACATACTCAAAGATGTAACTATCAGAATTATTCACTCTTTCTCCTCTTTTTAAAGTTGGAGTAATGTGACCATTGGGAAATTAACTCTTTCCCCCGTCTTACAGACTCATAGGACTCAAGGGAGTGTTAGCTGTTTCCTGTATTTTACATGTATAGTGACACGACCTTCAGGAATGTTACTTTCCCCAGTTTTACAGTCTTTTTAAATGGCGTAACTTTCACACTGTTCACCCCGGCTACGTTCACTCGGTCACATTTATGCAGATACTTCCATGGTCTTTGTCACCAACCAGCACAGACCTGGAATGTCAATTCGCCAAGAGGTCACCCGCACTGGGAGATCCCGCGCGACTGCTCTGTCAGTTCAGTAGCTTCCAGAGAGTGTAGTAAGATTCAGAATTTAATGCGAGAATATCAGTAACTTGACGAATTTCCTGTGGGTCTAAACATCTTTCTATCGTTTTTCTTCCAGCGGCTGTATTTTATTTTCATGATCCTGCTGGAAACTTTATTTGTTTTCTTTCCTTTCTTTCTTACAGAAAAGTCTGATTTCTCGCTGCTCCCGTTCTCTCCTCCGCGTTCCCATCCGCCGCCCCACCTCAATCTCCCTCCTCCTCTCTACCTCCCCCACCGCCACCTTTCTGGTCCATTCCCCCTCCACACCGTGGTGTTTATTGTGGCCAAGACTGATCCAGTCTTTGTGCTGCTATCAGAGGTCTGGGAATCAGACGTTGTAGCCTATATTGATGCTGCTGTTAACAACTGCTGTGTGGATTTGCTTCTTGTGGAATGAGACTCGGTCTGCAACTGCAATCAGCAATACAAGTCATCAGTTGTTCGAGTCTTCCCCATGTACAGTAGTAGGTTTGTCCTTTTAAGAGTTGTGTGAATGAATGATTTGTGAGTTGATTTTGACGAGGTGGCAGCCCTGATATGGCCCTTTGCGGTCGGCTGGGCTATAAGCAACATTACCTTACCTTACCTTCTGACCCAGCGCAAAGTAATTTGATATTGTGTTTTATCTGAACCCCCTAATGATTACAGAGGTCTAAAGTATAAAACGAAATCGTACTTGGGGATTAAGAACTCTGAATCTGTAACATAACAGAGGTCTAAAGTATAAAACGAAATCGTACTTGGGGATTAAAGAACTCTGAATCTGTAACATAAATACACCCTTCAAGGATATTTCCTTCTTCTCTTAAAATCTCAAGAACTGTCTGCCTTGTATTCGAATAGCGTGGATTTTCAGGCCCTGAGAACAGACATGTCTCAGGGCTACTCTTGCGTATTGTTCAGACACACACACACACACACACACACACACACACACACACACACACACACACACACACACACTGTCTCTCTCTCTCTCTCCCCCTCCCTCTCTCTCTGTTTCTGTCTCTCTCTCCCACACACAAAAACACACACACACATACACACACACATATACACAAAACACTCTCTCTCTCTCTCTCTCCTCACACACACACACACACACACACACACACACACACACACACACACACACACACACACACACACACTGACCAATGATGTATTCCAGCAGCAGATTCCAGCCAATGACAAACGCCATCAATTCCCCCACTGTGACGTAAACTGTACACATAGGCTGATCCAGCACGTGGCACTCGAGCCGCGAACTCGGCGTAACATAAAGCTAACACACACACACACACACACACACACACACACACACACACACACACACACACACACACACACACACACACATCACACATACACAAAACATGTAAAACATGTTTCATCTTCAAATCAAACTTGAAGAAGCCACCCGGCTCCAGTTTCTGTTACTGCTCCTTTTTTGCCCCCTACGACTTCACCTTTGGCTTCCCTTCTTCCCCCCCCCCACCCCCTCCCTCATCACCTTCACCCCATCCTCGCTTAACCCTGCTCTTTCAGCCATCCATTTTTCTGTCCCTTATCCCATCTTGTATAATATTTGAGATACCGGAAGAATAAAACTGCTTTGGGGTACTGCACAACAATCAAAATGAACGTTGCTCATGATTTACTGGACTTCTCTCCACAGGCATACACACACACACATACGCACGCACGTACGCATGCACACACGCATACGCGCACACACACACACACACACACACACACACACACACACACACACACACACACACACACACACACACACACACACGTGTGCATGAGAGTGACGTTCTTTTGCATAAAAGGTCGGTGACGACAGCAGTTGTTTTACCCAATTTCTGAGGGTTTTTTTCTTGCTTTGTTTTGTTTTGTTTTCCCCGGAACACTTGGTCTGTTCTTACCGGCAGAAAGCAGAGGCGAGACCGGCGACGAGGAAGGACAGGAGGACTGCGGGCCCTGCCACGTCCTTCGCCACCTCCCCCACCACCACGTAGATACCGTTACAGATGCAGCTCCCAATACCTGCATGGAACACCCACTACACATGTTTTTTACTGATACAGCTCACGATACCTGCATGGTAAACACCCATCACTCAATGTTTTACTGATACAGCTCACGATACCTACATGGTAAATATCCAGTACACATTGCTTTACAGATGCAGCTCCGATACCTGCATGTCTCGTTACAAGAGAAATTACATTTGTGACCGCTGCCCTAAAAGTTAAGACATACATTTATAGTTACAAACGTGACACTGAAATTGAAATTACATTACAAAAACAATAAAACATGCGTGTAACACCAAAATGGGAATTTCAATCTTTCTCTTTTTGGTAGTGCAAATAAAGTACGCACTCAGCCACTCATGATTATATATACATAAATGTGTGCACGTAAGAATAAGTGTGTTACGGAAGTCGAAAACATTTTCAGGAGAGAGAGAGAGAGAGAGAGAGAGAGAGAGAGAGAGAGAGAGCAGGGTTGCTGTCGATCACCTCGCCATATAGACGGCTATACTCCATCTTCGGAGAATTAACTGTTGTTGTTTTTTCAAAAAGAATGAAGATAATTGTTCCCACAGCTCACCTGGGCTAATGGTGATCTGAGTGTTCAGTTTCCTCAAGACGAGATTAATGTCTTATTAACAGAAAATAGTTTATGGATTGGCTGTCTGTATGAGGTCGTCAAAAATTGTCACACGCTGCAGATTAATCCTCATGTTCGTTGAACCAGATTTGCTAGGCTATCAGGCCGTTGTATACTGGAGTTAAAAAGGAACCAAATACATCAGAGAAAAAAAGCATCATGAAACATCCGAGCACAAAATCACCGAGCATGTCAGTCATTTAATGTAGGCCTCGTTGTCAAATTCAGCCTATCCTCATCAAGTCTATACGCCAAGGCCGACTTAAATGACACGCGCACTGACCTAGGTTGACAAGGTCAAAGGTGGACAGGCAGCGGTGAAGGTCAGTCTTCTGCAGGGAGTCCTCTGTGAACACTTTCTTGCGGACCAGCTTCCTCAGAAAATGCCAACAGGCACTGGGTGCCTCCTGCTTCTGCGAAAAGCCGTGCATACACACACACACACACACACACACACACACACACACACACACACACACACACACACACACACAGACACACACACACACACGCACGCACACACACACACACACACACACACACACACACACATGTGGAATGGTCATTGTATAGCAAATACTTTTGGGTAAGACAGAAATACACACAGGAAGTACAGGATGGGGAGAGACCTATTCAATGTTTAGAAAAAATTCCTATGTTAATTAAGAGAGAGAGAGAGAGAGAGAGAGAGAGAGAGAGAGAGAGAGAGAGAGAGAGAGAGAGAGAGAGAGAGAGAGACTAAAATGGCAATGCCTTCGCATACCCCATTGGCAACTGTATTTTGTGGTCACTGTTGTTTTATATCAAAGCAAATCAAACAGCATCATTTGATAAGTTAAAGTTCACTCTGTCGGCAAAGTATCTCTCGATCACTTCCACAGACTTACATACAGCAAAGAAGAAGCCCATTTCAGATTAAAAATGATGTTCATTATCACCGTCATCATCATTATCATCAATGTTATCATCATCACAAGCAGCATAAAATCAAAACATATTTCTCTCCTGTCAAAAATGGCAAATTTAGAAAGGCAGACAGAATGAAATTAGAACTTCCGAATATGAATTCAGAAAGGCAGACAAAATCAAATCAGAATTTTTCCAATATAGTAAAGGTACAGAAAGCAGACAGAAAGGAAACAGAATTTTCCAGACATAACAAAGGTGCAGAAAGGCAGACAGACTCAAAGCAGATTTTCCAGACGTATATAAAGGCAAACAAATCAAAACTTTATTTTCTGGACATCAATACAGAAAGGCAAACAGAATCGGAATAGAATTCTCGGACATAAATACAAATGACGGTTTCCTTACACAAGTACAGAAAGGAAAACAAATCAAAGCAGAATTTTCGAACAGGAATGCAGAAAACCAGACAGAATCAAAACAGAATTTTTGGACATAAAGACAGAAAAGCGGACAGAATCAAAACAGAATTTTCGAACGCACAGAAAGACAGATAGAACCAAAGAAGAATGTTCCGGATGTTAATGCAGAAAAGGCAGACAAAATCTGAGCAAACTTTTTGTTTTTTTTCAGAGATAAATGCAGAAATCTTAGCAGACTTTTTTCAGAGATAAACGCAGAAATCTTAGCAGAATTTTGTCAGAGATAAACGCAGAAATCTAAGCAGTATTTTTTGCAGAGAATAAACGCAGAAATCTTAGCAATTTTTTTCAGAGATAAACGCAGAAATCTTAGCAGAATTTTTTTTCAGAGACAAACGCAGAAAGACCGATCTGAAATAGAATGTTCTGAGCACTAATGCAGAAAGGCAGTTAGAACCAAGTGATCACCTCCGTGTCTCTCAGTGTCGCGCCGTTGTCCAAGCTGTTTAAATCGGTGGCACCGTATTTCACAGACTCCGGATTTGCTTTCTCCCAGATAACAGCCCCTGGCTGTGGGTCGGCAGAGTCCACCAGTCGTTGTGTCTGCTCCATGGAGAGTCTGATCCCCTGGAGGGCAGTACATGTCACACTCTTTGCTCTGCCGGTTTATACACTGTTTTTCATGGGTGGCCTGTCACAGTTTGATTGTCCTCAAATCCTTGACTGGTTAAGGGGCAGCATGTGTGTGTGTGTGTGTGTGTGTGTGTGTGTGTGTGTGTGTGTGTGTGTGTGTGTGTGTGTGTGTGCGTGTTTCTGGGTATAGTTAATTAAATGGTAAGATGTGAAAGAGCTCCTGTGTTTAGTATCCAGTTCGGAACTCGTACATCCTAAGAATAAATCAACACAAAAACGATGCATAGACTTTTTTTTTTTTTTTTTTTTTTTTTTTAGTATATCTCAATGGCCATGCGAATTCAGCATGTGTTTCATGCGCAAGTTCTAGAAACATCACCCTGTTTCTTTCTTTTTAAATTTATTCGGGCAAATTTATGAAATATGTATCATCAGGAACACAAACTGTACATGAATTACTTAATAAAAGAATATGTGTGTATCTACCGTGCGAGTGCAGTCAATGGCTATTCGGTGAAAGCAGTCGAGGTTACATATCACGATCCTGTATTCACTGATACATCGCTCTGGATAGAATCGGGTTGATATTACATCCGATGTTTTATCCTCTGATCTTGTAAGCATTCGGAATTTGATGAAAGGAAAGGATATTTAGTTCGTTCGATCCCCCCCCCCCCCCCCCCCTTTTTTTTTTTTTTTTTTTTTTTAATAATGTGATCACTCACTGTTTAATGGAAATAAGAGATCCTTCAAGGTCTGCCCGGCAGCTGAGCCCTTGTCTCAGTCTTCAACCAGCATCGCAGACAACGGTGAAGGAGTAGGCCTACACCAGTGAAATCTGGACAGCATTTTTCAGTGGCATAAGCTTTTAAATAAATCCAGCAACTGCTGGAAAAGCCGCAAGACATCTACCAAAAACGAAGTGGATTTTACAACACGCTGCAAACTGCTTTTAATTTAAACATATACGAGAATTTAGGAC
>JADBJO010004793.1:40000-80000 GCA_016801955.1 Conus betulinus | reverse complement strand
CATTTATCGTTATCAGTTATTCCCATTTTCTTCAAAATACTGTTTTATTTAAGACGAGAAAATTATGACATATTCTAATCTGAAACCATCTGAGTTTGACTTCTTAATATTTGTATATTTGTAGAAATATTCAAACCTTCTAATATCACAGATTGTTGTCAATCTGAATTACTGAACAGTTAGATGTGATGATGCATTTTGCCTTTAATTAGTGGATGGGGTGTTTTGTCTGAATTTCTTGTTACTATAGAATGTTTTTGCATGTAATTGTGCCAATAAAAACATAAAAAAGAATTGATAGAGTATGGTTAGAGGACGCACCCATTCAGTTTTGGTGCAGGGACGGATGAAACAGAGGATCCGGGATTTGTTCAGCGAGATTACATGAGCACAGAAGAACCGATTTTAAATGAAATTCTGTGAAAAGATGGAAGGCAACCTGATGACAAGTTTATTAACTTTCAGCGCGGGTTCGTGGTGCAAGTATGGATCAGGGACAGTGGATCAAACGGCCTCTAGATGTGTTCGCCATTGGTGGGATCAGCTCTCTCCCAGTCTAATGGAGGTCTGCAGACAGTGCGCGCACACACACACACTCACGCACACATACGTACACATGCATACACATGTTCGCACAAAACGCGTGCGTGCACGTGCACTTCTCTTGAAGTCAAATTGTACCTTTCAGAGTTTTGTACAATTCATCAAGGACTGAATATTGCCATAATATCAAGTGTCTCTGTCACGGTAATGTTACGGTTAAGTTACCTATTTGAGTGTGATTTCAGGAAGCCTGACATACTTGAAAGAGTTCGACCTTCTGACATAGGGATTGTTGATGTTTTAGACTGTTCACATTCGTTTTGTTTGCCTTGTCAAATTGACGACTTGTCTTTTACAAAATTCATTAAGTAACATTCGGCAATTGCACAGCAGATCACTTCAAACATACATCTTTGATTCCTGCCACCAACTGTACTGCTAGCCCCTTCACCCAATCCAGCTCTTTTCTCTTCTTTCTCCCGGCCCACCTCTTAATCTCCATCCCCACCTTCCCCTTCTCATTTCCTTTCGTCATTTTTTTTTTCTCCAATGAGCACTTTCTGATATGAAAATAAATATCTCAATCATATGCCTACAATCACCTGTATGTGTGAATCAAGACATTAAATAGAATTCCTTCCTTGCACACACACACACGCACACACACACACACACGCACCACCCCCAAGTGGGAGGAAGGGTGACGTTTTGTTGTTACTGTTGTTGCTTATTTCCCCTTGTGATGTACTTTGAAACTGGTAATTCTTCATTAGGCTTTTGTTTGCCTAAATTGTTTGTTTCTGTCGTTTTTCGTATTTTTTTTGTAGATGCCCGATCTATGCATTAACCAAATGTACTGGTCTAACATGGGTCTGTTCAGATACTAGTGTGTGTGTGTGTGTGTGTGTGTGTGTGTGTGTGTGTGTCAGCTACTGCAGTGTGTGTCTATGTGTCTGTGTGCCCGAACAAGACCATGTGTATACCTGTGTGCGAATGTACGACTGTTTGCACATTAAATAGAATTAAGTGTGCAGGGCTTGCTTCCTGTGATCCATTGCCATGGCTTGCAGTGAAGAAGAAGGGCACTCATTATATTATCTTTGATTACTGTGGTCACTGCCAGTCTTTCACTGCACATGAAGAGCGTCCCTAATGACTTCTTTGACTGCCCATAGTGACTGCCAGTCTTTCACTGCACAGGAAGAGCGTCCCTAATGACTTCTTTGACTGCCATAGTGACTGCCAGTCTTTCACTGCACAGGAAGAGCGTCCCTAATGACTTCTTTGACTGCCATAGTGACTGCCAGTCTTTCACTGCACAGGAAGAGCGTCCCTAATGACTTCTTTGACTGCCATAGTGACTGCAAGTGTTTCACTGCAAAAGAGCAGCACCCCTAATATTACTTTTTGCCAGTGATTGTGACTATGAAGCATAACACTCCTGATAACAACTTGTGGGCAATTATACTGACTGCAAGTCTTTAATTGAAGAGGAAGAACACCCGTGAGGATATCTGACTGCCAGTTTCGTGTATCTTTCACTGAAGACAAAAATGCCCTGCTCCCGATATTCCTTCTCTTACATACAATGATTGCATTTCTTTATTGAGAAGGAAAACAATCTTAACATTACTCCTTGATTTCTGACTGTGGATATTTAATTAAAACAGAAGAATACTCCTGATATCAATCTTTGTTATTGTGATGGGGAGCGTTTCATTAAAACTGAAGAACACTCCACTCTCAGACTGTCACTGTGTTTGAATGTGTTCCACTGAAAAGAAAGATTATAATCGATATCGCTGTTCCATATTGTATTGACCGAGTGTTCCATTACAGACAAAGAATCACACTCATGATATTACTCTTTGACTCCCATAATGACTGCGATTCTTTCTACTTCCTAATCTTTCAGACTGTTGGAGTCTGCATCAAAGTTTGTGTCAATGCCACGAGTGTGCGTCGTGCCACACCAATCCTTTGACGTCAGCTTTTCTCTCTGTCCTGTCTCTCACCATGTTAACATGTATAAATTCCTCCTCTCATTCCCACGGCCAGGTGCTCCACCATGACAGTGCCAGCCTTGCACTCTGACAGCAGCTCTTACTTTCCTGGCTGAAAACGATGTGAAGCTGCTCACTTGCCCACCCTTACTCACTCGCCAGCTCTAGCCCCCTGTTACTGGTCCCTGTTCCATTCTTCTTGAAACAGTTCAGGTACCAGAAGCTCCAGACCTCTGAAGGTGTCCGAGCTCTATTGAGGGGGTGATCTCCACCATACCTCTGTCAATGTGGTCCGGTGTCATGAACAAGTAGTTTGAGAGTGTGACCAAGTGCATCAGAGTCGAGGAAGGATGCTGCCACAAACTGGACCAGTGTGCTTGACAGCTGGTGTTCTCAGAAAGCGACGCAAGTTATTTAACAGGTCCCGTATGTCCAGACAGTGGAGGTCAGACAACCTGCTTACAGCACCAGATCAGTTGTAAATTTGCCTTTGGAGATTTTGTACATTTGTTTAAGTTTTTTCTCAAGTGTATAATACGTGTGCATGAGAAGATTAGTACAGATTTAAAAAAAAAAAACAACACCACCACCACCAAACAAGAAACAAACAAACAAACAAAACTTGAAAGAACAAAAACAAGCTAAGATTTAAAAAGTAATCATCATCAACATTTATTTAAGAACACTGGGTGTGTGTGAACATAAAAGGAAACACAAATTGCATCTGAAACAAAATATCAGTCATGTCCCAGGATTGACAAAATGTTCCCTTTAAAAACAACGATTACATCATGCTGCATTCTTGGACAGCACAGACTGTAATATCTACACAAAAAGAAACGACACACACTGAATCTTCTCCACTGCGTTCTGCCACAATCAACCAGCATATTTTTTTTTTTTTTTTTTTTTTTGCTGCAGGACTGAGGTTTCAACCATCTTCGCAGAACATGGGATCTTGCAGGACCAGACAAAAAAAAAAAAAGCAACAACCATACACACTGAAACGAAAGTGAGAAGCTGGGAAAAAGAGCTTGAGAGAGTGAAGCTGCCACATTACTACTTTTTTTTTTTTTGCATGCCCCGATTTGGTTCCCATCTGTACATTAGCAGCTCTGTCATGCCACAACAAAAAGTCCCCTCTCCTCCCTACCAGCCCTGCTTATGCCAGAGAATTCTTGTTTTAAGGTGACAACCTCAAAGTGAGGGTGTCTTTTTGTGATGTTTGAGGGTATGCTCAGAAACTGTGTGAAGACAAGTGAGAATTTGGACTTAAATCACTCACCTAGGCAGCTATTCCATTCTATATGTAACCAAAATCTTGATGTAATCCTATTCAGATCAGCTTCGCTTTTGGATAGTTGGTTAAACCTTCAGAAAAATATAACACCAGTATGTAAAATATGCCCAAAATAGGTTAGGTAACGACAAGAAGCCAGACAGATATGACAGCAGAAGAATAGATCACAAACTTTAAAAAAAGTTATCTTATTCTTGAAAGATCTTACTTCTTGCTTAAAATTATAGCTGTTTGAAACAGCCAAGAATATAACTGACAGATGTATCTGTGACCAGACTTCACTGTGGAATCCAATCGCCTCAGCAAGTCACCAAAGAGACTCTGATGTCAGATTACTTTGGACATTCTGACTGAAAATTAGTGAAGTCACACTGCATGAAGATCATCCACTAATCACCATGTATGGGGATGATTCCATATGAAGATCATCCACTAATTGCCATGTATGGGGATGATTCCATATGAAGATCATCCACTAATTGCCATGTATGGGGAAGATCATCCAATGCGAGTGACGTGGATGCATGACAGTGTAATGGATAACACATCTGCTTAGAAAGTGATATGATCCCTGTACCTTCCTTCTAATCACACACAGGGCAAGTTTTCTCGCCACTAGACCTTGACAAATTAGACACTAAACTTCGGAATGAGGCAATAACCTGAGGTTCCATGTACTGCATGCCTTTTGTCAATCCAACTCAAATCGTCCAGTCTCAAATCAAATCCATACTTTCCATATTCAAGATACCCCCCTCCCCCTCAAGTTCATCCAGAATCCAGCCAGTCTCATCGCAGATTCAGACCATCCCAATTCCACGGACTGACCGCACAGTGTCACAGAACGGTCCCCTCGCCTCTGTAATGAGTTGATGCATGGTTCACGTGGTAGTGCTTGGGTATGTCTCCAAGGGAGATAAGTTGTCTGTCACATCTCTCCACACTGGGAAATCATGATGGGTATTTTAGGTTTGTTGTTGGGGCCTGTGGGCACATTCTCGATCTTCCTCAGCACCAATAGTCCATCAATGACACGACCTGACCAACACATTCAAACAGAGGTGTAAACACAAAAATAAATATGAAGATGCATCAGACTAACAGAAAATATAAAAGCTCACAGAAATCATCATATGGTAAACCACAGATCTTATGATTAAACACAGAATACATTGTTAAACTTCAACGAAAAATAAATCACACTGTGCAGACATTTCAGTGCACACACACTTTAAACCTTCTCCTCCTGTAAAGCACAGAAGTCATAAACCCTTGACTGCTGTTGATAAACAATTGATCATTTAAAGAGAGAGCCCTCCTGGTCATGGGCTTTGGTAGACAAACCAACTTATACAAATCTACTATTTTTCATTGTATCTTCCACATCAGACAATATCATGTTATTTATTAAAACCTATCATGCCAAGAAGGAGTTCTCAAAACACACTTGTAAATAATATCTCTGCCTCTTTTTTTGTGCATTTTTTCCCTACCATGACATAAGGAACTGTACATACCGTGACATAAGCAAAATTGTATATAATCTCTAATTTCATGTTCAGAAATACATTATATATAAAAAAAAAAACATGTAGAATGTTTTATTCTTACCAAATACCACATGCTTGTCATCCAAAAAGTCGCATTTGGCACAGGTGATGAAAAAACTGACAGCCGTTGGTGTCTTTGCCACTGTTGGCCTACACACAAAGAGAAAAAAAAAAATTATATATATACATACAATGATTCACACAACTCATATTGTACTGTTTCGTAAATGTTTGTATTACATTGTCTGTATTCAGTACTGTATGGAATTATAATTGTATGGCATCAGTTGACTGCTCTTTTTGGTTTATTGTTCCCTTTTTTTGGTAGGTTTCTTCTTTAAGTCATGCTGATCCGGCCATAACCCCCTTTGACCTGTCAGATGGGTTCACTGGGGCACACACACCCGGCTGTTGACTCTCGGCTCTGGCACAATTGTGCAAGCTGCCTGAGGACCCAGTGCCCATACTCCCCTGCTGTCACCTTTTTGTTTACCTGTCAGGTGGGTCAAGGTGAGTTCTTAGTGCCTAAGGCATTTTTCTTTCAAACTTTAAATTTCTGCATTATTTTGTATTTTTGATCTTTCCTTTTTGAAACTGTGAGAATCATTTATCACAAGAAAAATCGTTTTATGACACCTTGTATCAACTGTCTCTAACTGTAATCAACTGATCAAGACAAACTTAAGTCCTTTATGCCTTCGAAAAACAAACAAAAATATTCACAATATTGCACCACCTACACAGCTGGAGTTTTCAGAAGGTGTATTTGAAAGGGTTGCGTGAATGAGTTTTTTTCCTTTCTTTTTTTTAAATACATAATAACTTGTAAGTTGACTTCAACACGGTGCCATGGACCTTTCAGTCAACTGGGCTGTAAGCAACATTACCTTACCTTACACACCTGGAGGCAGGAAAAGAAAGGGGAGATGACAAAACAACGCATTCAACCATCAGACCTAAACACGGAGCATGCACTACATAGGGAGCGAGAGAGGGAGGGGCCTAATGAGAGAGACAGAGCATGAACGGAAAAGTGTGAGAGAGGGTCAGTATACCAAAATGTCACACGTCTGTCTGGACGGCTGTCTGCATATGGAGATGAGGCAATCTGCTTAGCAAGGGGAAAGAGTACAGACAGACATCTCAGTGTGCACCACCCGCACAATACACGGAGAAACCTAACATAAACTGACAGCATCAGTTCCACATATAATGTAAACTGAATAAACCTTTTCTATCAAACTTCTCACTCTGAAACACACAGGGCAACGGCCTAAATAAGGCCACCATCGGGGGATTTAGGAGACTAAATACCCTGGATGGTGTTACAATGTCTTAAAATTCAAAGGGATTTAGGAGACTAAATACCCTGGATGGTGTTACAATGTCTTAAAATCAAAGGGAGGCACAAACTGGAAATGCTTCCAGAAAAGCTTCAAGCAAACTAGTTGACGATCACCCCACTGCAAAGGGGAGCTTTCAATTGCACTCCTCAAATCAGAAAACATTCACAGAACACCAAAGAAAAAAAAACCTTATCAAGAAGAAAAAAAAGCTTCCAAAGGAAAAGATAACAGTTGTATATCTTGAAGAAGGAAAAGGTTTCTAAAGGTAAAGAAAACACTTTGTGTCTCAAAGCTCTTCAACTAATCTCAAAACTCTCCTGGACGGGAGTCAAAAAGAATGAGCTAACCAAGGGGGGGAACTTCTGAAATCCTATCTCAAAACTCTCCTGGACAGGAGTCATAAAGAATGAGTTACCTAGGGGGAAACTTCTGAAATCCTATGGCAGGATTCCTTTACGGTCAAAGATTAACTTCTGGGGCACACATCCAGCATCCAGTTGATCGAAATAAACTTCAGAATAGAAAAGAACTGGGAGTCACTCGCTCATAGTTCAATCTCAAAGAGACCACAGTCCTGGCCTTGGAACACTGTTACCAAATTATTTATCCTCTCAGTCCACACAGGAGAAATTTTTTTTCCTTCCCACACACACAGTCTTAAGGGGGATTCTACAGGTCTTTTTCAAGGTTAAGGATCAAAGTCTGATTCCTACCCCCAGTCCACTCAGCACACACACACTTCTCTGTTCCCCCTTCACCAAGCATTCACCCCATCCTATTAAGCTGTATTGTATACATTGTTCTGTATTCTAACGCATTGTATCCAACTGTTACTGCAGAGCATAAAATGCACTGTCATACAGCGCTGTGTTGCACAGTACTGCATTGTACTGCTTTGCATTGTATTGTGCTGTATTGGATTGCACTATTTCACTTTGCATTGTTTCTGCACAACCTGACTGTAGCCACGGATTTCTGTCTGTAAAATTCAAGCTGCTGATCAAAAAAGAAGACCTTACCACAACACAGCCTCACCTATTTTTTCTTTCTGTTCACATGTGTTTCAGTTTACACATTCAACTTACTGTTTTTCCACAGTTTTGCCATGATTGATGCTCTTGCTGCTGTGGGTTCTCTAACATGAGCAAAGTTCATCTTGCATAAGGGATCTTGTCCAAAGGATTTTTGTACTCAGCACCATCACTTACTGTCCAACACACAGGGGAAGGGTGGTGGGTGGTGGAACTGCCTTACATGAGACTGCACAT
Organism: Conus betulinus; assembly: GCA_016801955.1. Classification (NCBI taxonomy): domain Eukaryota; kingdom Metazoa; phylum Mollusca; class Gastropoda; order Neogastropoda; family Conidae; genus Conus; species Conus betulinus. The sequence goes on along the minus strand of JADBJO010004793.1, from coordinate 71,990 downwards.
AGGTCACTGGTTTATCATCTCACCTGACAGACTTGCCATTAGACTGCTACTTAAGGTCTACAGACTAGGGAGAGTGGAACTGTCTTGCACGTGGGTCACTGGTTAACTATCTCATCACAAAGACCAACACCCAGAGCATTACTTAATCTCCACAGAGAAGAGGGACAGGGAGAAGAAACTGCTTTGCACAAGACTCAAATCATGGAAACGGGACCTGCACCACCCCAGGTCAGTATGCTATGTCACTAAGTTACCTCTCCACATGCTCACACCAACTCCTCACACACAGGCACAGTGCATTGGTGCTGTGCTAGTCCAAGGTTGTCCAGCAGAAGCCATACATCATATGTTGTACTTAAAGCAGAACAGACTCAACAATACTGGATGATCCAGAGAGGAAGTTGAAAAAACAAAGAGTGGCTGAAGTCAAGTGTAACTGCATTCTATGCACAAAACCAGGAAGAAACCTACGTGCTTGCATGCACTGATACACACATAATGCCGGATATTCAGTCGCCTGGACACCAAAGACGAGCGAAACTGCAGGTGGGCAAGTGGATTTCAAAACTGAATAACCTGTCAGGAGGCTTGAAAATTTACTGTCTGCACCTACAGATTCTCTCCATAATGACTCACCATGCTGAGAATCCCTGGGCCATAATGTTTGTATGTGAACCTTTCGTCTGCAAATGGTCGTCCACCATAGATGCTGGTCAGTCCTGTTCCATCTCCCTGTCTCGAAGTTCACACACACACACACACACACACACACACACACACACACACACACACACGCACACACACACACACACAAAACAAGATACACACAGACACTTGGAAAGTTGTCTACAATACACTGTCTGAGACATAGCAGCGGATTTTCTCCCACACACAAGGAGATCATCATATTTCCTACCCTTCCTTGCACATATTATCTACAGTGAGGGGTTTATTTTAAGGTGCACGCATGCGCTTGTCTTCAATTACATCTACATGTTTGAGTTTATAGTTCACACAATAACAACACCCCCTGACATTCAAGGCAAAGAACCACTGACTTCAGAAGAGAGCAAAAATATACATTCCCAGAGATGGCAGACTTTAAATCTTGTTCTACAGATAAAATAAAAGGTTGAACCTTCCTCACAACCCCTTCCTTCCTTTTCTCCACCCCCTCAACCTTTTCCCACCTTCTTGCTGCTTTGTTGAACGGAATCATGCAAGATTTTTTTTCTTATTTTTTTTTGTCCATCCTTTACACTCCTTCTCTCTCCTCCAAATGTCTCTCTTTTTTCTAGATATCATTGCTGATTTATGCCTCTGACACTCTAATTCTTATTGGCTCATTTACAAAGTACGAAAAAAAAAAATCATAATACCAATTTCATCGATAATATTCTTACTATTTCTTAGCTTTAAAACAATGGACTGTTTCATTATGAATGAACCTTTTCCATGATACAACAAATTACATAACATTAAGAAAGAAAAAATCAGCATGAAAAAGCAGAGGTTTAAGCTGTTGATGTGCCAGCTTGGTAAAAATTCTTTTTAAATGAGGCATGATGATGTTCCTGTTGGACACAAACCAATCAACTGATGTCAGAGCAGTGTGACGAGTCACTGTCAATGTTAACAATACAGTCACAGGTCACGGTTACAAAATGAGATATGGTTTAAGTGAAAGGGCTTTGCACCGTCAGTTCTGAATAGCTGTTTCTTGCGTGCAAATGGCCATTATGTGTTGCAAATCATTTCAACGTCCCTTAGAAGAAGGAAGAAGACAGCAAAGCTGACCCAGACCAATTCAAGTCTTTTTTGAAACAATAAAGCATATAACTGTGTACTCCTAAATTCTACATTTTGATCATTCCCTGTTCTAAACTAGGCCCATCATTTCCATCTTGTTCACTAATTTTCACTAGCAGTGGATCAGTTGACCCCTGACACACCAAAGTAATCTGCAGCTCTGCGAAAGAAAAGGCACAGACAGCCACTTGTTTTAGCCAGCCCTATGCGATCTACTCACATTGACGAAGTCTCCCCCTTGCACCATGAAGTCTTTGATGACTCTGCAAGGAACACAAACATGGAGGCATGAGCCAGTTTATTTGACTCTGCTCTGCTGCAAACATTCAGTGTAAACATGGGTGAATGTAATGTCCTGAATCATGTTTCGGTCTTGTTCCTTTCCCTCTCCTGCCACCTAGACCTCATAAATGCACACTCATTAGCATTCATACTCGTTCATAAATGCACCTGTGTGCACAGGCACACACACATACGCACCATAAAAAGAAAAAAAAATGCATCTCCCCGAATACATCCACAGACATGGTCATATTTCAAAATCAGTGTACTGCTTAATTAAACTAAACAAACTACAGTTCATACCATACGTGCATACATACATCCTCTCATCCCAGCACTTTCTAGATTTCAAAAAGTCAGCAACACACCACAGTGGAACCCTGTCAATGACCTCTCTGTACTCCCTCCTCACAACCACCATACATACCATGACCTCATATCACTCCTACTCTCATACTCATTATTTACACCTCCACAGGAAGGCTCCTCCCTGCTCAGACTCACAACCAGCCTACAGAAGATCCAACAAGATCCAACAGTAATTCTTCTCTGTGCTTAGGACTGTGACAAGCCAACATCTCTAACTTCTGCACCACCCAGCAATCATTTGAGTGTTATGTACACACAGAAGCAGTGTTCTCGGGTTTAAAGATCTGAAAATTCTTCAAACTCATCTTCACTGCCTTTCAGCTTTACTCTTGCAAACTTTTGCCAGTTCGTCAGGTATGAAATCTCAACATTTTCGTTGTTGGGAAGCACACCAAGGTTACATTAAAATGTTGTTATGCTCTGCATAGTTATGCGGGGATTGTCTTCAGTTGTGACAAGCTCCTGGCATAACATTATCCATCTCTTAAATCCCCTGAAGTCAGAGTGTGGCTGCCCATGTGGTGGGGTAATCAAAAATGGTCACACACATAATGTTCTCATCCCAGTTGATGCATTTGTACTGTAGTGTTCAAGTCCTTTGGCTGTTTGGATGATCCCTGGAGTCTTTTAGCCAGAGTACGACAACAACAACAAAATAGAGAAAATTCCAAGTGACAAACATTCTTGATATGTTCTAGAAATGCTGTTGGCTCAGGCAGATGCGGTAGCACTTCAGACGGGTCGTTCTATTTGAAGCAAATTGCACCACTGTAAAAGCAAGACTATTCACTTCCAGGAACTGCACTGAGATCTAGCATGCAGATTGTCCCTGAGTATGAGCTGTTATGACGAGCGTTTTAATATTGTAAATGCCGACATTCTTGATTGACAGAAATTCTATCATGGCTCAAACTTGAAGTCACAGACTTTGTCAACTGAGGGAAGAGTCGTACCCATGCAAATGTAAATGCTTACACGTTATAAAAACTGAGGGAAGAGTTGTACTCATGCAAATGTAAACACTCACATGTTATTAAAACTGAGGGAAGAGTCATACTCATGCAAATGTAAACACTCACACGTTGTTAAAACTGAGGGAAGAGTCATACCCATGCAAATGTAAACACTCGCACGTTGTTAAAACTGAGGGAAGAGTCATACCCATGCAAATGTAAACACTCACACGTTGTTAAAACTGAGGGAAGAGTCATACCCATGCAAATGTAAACACTCGCACGTTGTTAAAACTGAGGGAAGAGTCATACCCATGCAAATGTAAACACTCGCACACTATTAAAGAAAATTTGGCAGTGCTTACCTGTGGAAGGAGCAGCCTTTGTATCCAATGGGAACTCCATCTTTTCTGTATTCCCCAGTGCAGAACTGTCTGGATACACACAATTCAAATACATTTTAAAAGTGAACCAATCAGATCCTGCGTCAAAGTGAAACTAGAAGAGAAAACAATCCTGTCCAGTTGGGCAAACAGGTCACCATAACTCGACTAACTCTTCCACCATCTAACCCCCAACTATTTACCAATCAACAGTTCTAAAAATAGTTTTGCACCAACAGCATGTGATAATTGATACTATGTGTAGGTAACCAAACCACTATCATCCTTTCCTGTCTTGACATCGTTACTTTCCCTCTCCTTCTAACTGACAATATGACAAAATAATGCTCTCCAAGAGCATAAATGTAGAGAGGAAATTGAAACCGAGGTCACCATGACAGCAGTCATGAAGGGCCCATAATCTGAGATGGTTTTTTTGAATGCTGATCGATGAGGATGATGAAGATGAAGAAGAGCACTTCAATTTCCATTTTGGTTTGAAACTGCAAGACAGGGCTGTAGTTGATGCTTAATACATCCTGATGTCAACCAGGCCTGAGAGATACAGAAACATTAAGTGTTGATCAGGGCATTTGAGCCTGATTTCTCATAATTATGCATTCAATATTTGAGGATATTTTCTATAACAATGATCATCACTAAGCACCACATATAAATGTTATCAAAAACTCTACCTGAAATTTTCCGCTGTTTTGGGCACTCCTTTAGGTCCATTGGCGAACAGCTCAAACTTGATCCTACCAACTTCCTGAAACATGACCAGAGATAGATGATCAAAACACCAGATTTTCCAGTACTAATGATATTACTATAGAGTCTTCGGTTAAATCATATATCAATTGAGCAAACCTCTTCATCTATCCAAATTTTGTATTCTTCCTGACTCCAGCTTTACTATAGTCATTTTCAATCTGAAATATAATGACATGTTTGATCATGGGCATGGAGAAACACCTTTTCCAAACACGATTGAAAACATTGTTTGAAGTCGCCAATTCCTATCTGTCTTGATTTTGTTGGATGTCCAAAAACTCTAAGCAAAATTCAACACAGTTCAAGAGGTGAAAATTGTGACTTTGTGAAGTGGTTATTGCAATCATGATTCATACAGTTTTTTTTTCTTTAGTTTGTATGCAGGCGATGTGACATGTTACAATGTAATAGAAAATGTTTTTACTTTTAGGGTACATTAAGTAAACATACACACAGTTTCATTTCAGCAAGGAGGTGTCACTGTGTGCGGACTAGTCCATATAGGCTGCACCATATCTGCAAAGTTTTGAGACCACATTGTCGACCATTTCATGCCGATGGATATAAATGAAGTAATGACTAAGACGAGAGTATTTGAGAAGAAGGTATTGTGAAGCTCTATGACTAATCAGATGTATGATCTGCGGATTGGCTAATGTGCTGGTCAGACCTATATCTATGCCATTACTCATTGTATATGTTTGTAATGAGTCTAATATGGGTGGGTGGACACAGGTGTGTGTGTGTGAATATATGCAGTGTGTGTGCATGTGTGTGTGTTTATATGTGCGTGTCTATACATGTGAGTGACCTGTGGGCTTGTGCGAACATGATCCTGCGCACACACGTGTGTGTACATATCTGTGTGTATTTATGTGTGCCTGTGTACATGGGGGTACATGCATATGTGTGTGTGTGTGTGTGTGTGTGTGTGTGTGTGCACATGTGCATATATGTGTGGACACACACGCATACGAGCGTGTGTGTGTGTGTGTGTGTGTGTGTGTGTGTGTGTGTGTGAAAGGCAGAGACTAGAAGAGAGCAAAATCTTTCTTGAGGCTTCTTTCCTTTTCTTTTTCTCTCCAGGGTTCCTAGAGCAAAATCTTTTCTTGAGGCTTCTTTCCTTTTCTTTTTCTCTCCAGGGTTAAGTTCAAGACTTGGACAGAAAACTAAAATGGAAATTTGTCTACTTCTAGTTTCTATCACCAAAGAATATGGAAAGCCCATTAGACTGAACAATAAGCCCACAAAGATTCAGACAGCTGGTTTTGTAGTGTTACATGTTATGGATAGACCAATAACCTTGTGTTGAGGAGGCATTCATTCAATACATTAGCCATGAGGCGATCAGCTGGGTTCCAGAGATGTTTATTTGCTCTCCATGGCAACTCAATCATGAGGATGTTTCCCTTGATAGTATACAATCATTATCCTACAGTTTTCGCCCTCATATTGTAATCATAAGAGTCAATACTTGGCATGCCCTGCTGACATTTGTTCAACAGGTTAAGCAGGTGGACGATAAGACTAGGAGGTTTGCCTGTTTCTCTCTCAGCGTTTCAGTTCCACCATAAATGTTTGCGTTGACAAAAGCTGAGATCTTGTTCATCTTCGCTGCTGTGGCATGAATGTGGTCAGACATGTTTTTTATGAATCTGATATAGCATTAACTTAAAAAAAAAAAAAAAAAAAAAAATTGCACTGTATCTGCAGACATGAACAAACGAATCGCAAGCCAAATATGAAGCATTTCGACCTCTTATGTCTTCTACAGGCAAGTTAAACAACACTCAGGACAATGAAAATTAAGGACGAGCAGTCACCAATTTAAATTTTCATTGGGACGGTGATAAATGTAGTATACACTATGCCTGATTAACGCATGGGACAGTTCACTATATAGTGATCCAAAAGCATATCAATGGACACTAATATGAGGACAAAGGCTTTTAGCCTACAGCCAAATATTTCTGTCACATGTATATGTCTTATTGAATTCGGCGCAAGATGGCAACGTCCATCTTGCGCCGAAGTCAATGAAATAAGTGATCTCTCGTTTTTCATTTTCGTTGTCCCGAGTATGTGTGTGTGTGTTTTTTTTTTTCAATCTTGTCTGAAGACTTATGAGATCGAAACGCGTCGCGTTTTGTCAAGCGATTCTTTTGTTGATGTTTGGCGGATACAGTACTTATTTTTTGTTTTTTTTTGAAAGATTTGTTTAGAGATCTCCACCTGCAGTCGCCTCAGTTAGCAACTAAATGATATAGCATTAATTTTTTTCATGCGTATGGATGTCAGAATTAAACATACTGTGTTTCCGATGGAAATGTCAAAGAAAACGACAGGATTGGTGATATCTTCTCTCTGTAGCTGTGCCATGCTTGTTTGCGGGCTAGCTTCTTTAGCCTACTTTCAATAACGAAGAAGAGCATTTGCAAGGGGACGTAAGGCTAAACTGAAGTGAGTATCCGAACAGACAGCCGGGTTTAACTTTTTGTTATTTTGGAACTTACACTCAAAAAATACAGTATCAAGTGGTGCGACGGAATCAGAGTCTTTCTTTTTCACTGTATTTGTACTGAGAAACGTATAAATTACGAGTTATAAGCCCCATAGTGACAACTGAAACTTACTTTACTCATGAGGTACAAATCTGGCGTTTAGCTCTCTCTCTCTCTCTCTCTCTCTCTCTCTCTCTGTGTCTTGTGTACTCTCTTTGGTAATGACGATAAAATATCACTCTCTCTCTCTCTCTCTCTCTCTCTCTCTCTCTCTCTCTCTCTCTCTCTCTCTGTGTGTGTGTGTGTGTGTGTGTGTGTGTGTGCACGCGCGCGCATGCGAGTGTGTGCGCACCTGTGTGTGTCCTCTCTCTCTCTCTCTCTCTCTCTCTCTCTCTCTCTCATACAGGCAAGGGAGTGTGGAGAAGAAAGAGCAGTTAATACCAAGTTCAGGGGCGGTAAGAAAGGTACACACATAAGAAGTAAAGATGTAGCTCTAGAGAAAAACCAACATAATTTTTGTCCTGTACTGAAAAGAAAATCAAACTCAGAAGTAGGTCAGAGGCAAGTGCATACAGCGAAAGCACCAAGGAGGCAAAGTGATTTACTTACTAATTCAGGGCAGCAGTTTTCGTTTTCAGGAAAACAAACTTTGTTGTTTTGTTGTTTTTTTTTTTTGGTCCCTTAAACAGTTTAGAAAAAAAAGTCTAACTTATGAATTTCACAGAGATAGCCACATAGAGAAAAAGAAGTGCCAAGGAGACAAAATGTTTTTTTTTTTTTTTTTTTTTTTTTTATCAATTCAGGGCTGCAACTTCATTTCAGGATTGTATAACCACACTCCCAGGAGCTCATCATGCAGACCATGGCCAACACCTGGGCCTGACCTGAAGTGTTTCCAGCATTGCAGCAGGAACGCCAACATCCTGTGCTGTGTTGTGCCACCCTCTGTCCGCTGTGCTGCTGTGACACCAGCACCACCCCCACGAGGATCCCACCCTACATCCTTCCCTCCCCCTTTGTGGGGTCTCATTGCGCTCCCTGCAGCATTGTGCTGAAGCCCACTTTGGGGGATTTCATTCAGTGAGTGGTCTGTGTGTGTGTATGTATGTGTTTTGTGTGCATGTGTGTGTGTGTGTGTGCGTGTGAGCTGTTTTTTTTTGTACTGCAAGGCTTCCATTGATGTTACAGAAGGGCATTTTAAAACTTTGTGAGGCATCAATTGTAGCTTTAAAAGTAAAAAAAAAAAAAAGGAAAAAAGCAGTCACTTGGGTTGATCCTTCAAAATCCACCATGGTTTAAGGCTGTGTCAGACCAATTGACCTAGGCTAGAACACCAATGCTACATCAAAATGTTGTTATGCTCTGCATCGCTATGTGGGGATTGTCTACAGTCATGACAAGCTCCCAGCATAACACCATCAGTCTCCAGAATCCTTCAAAGTTGGAGTGTGGCTGTCCATGTGGTGTAATAAAAAACGGCCACACACATTTAATGTTCTCATTCCTAGCTGATGCATTTGTTCCATAGTGTTTAAGTACTTCAGCTGTCCGGAGGATCCATGGAGTCTTTTAGCCAGGGTACGACAACAACAGCAACAACATCCTTCAAAATTCCGTAGCAGACACAGCCACAGCAGATTTTTTTTTTTTTTTTTTTTTTTTTTTTTTTTTTTTTTTAGGAGCTGGCAAATTATTTTTTGGGTTTTCCTTGTCAGTGCACAATGGGACATGCTTTATTTTCTGACACAGCCAAACATACAGCTATGCAAATACTCTGTTTGTAGCTGAAACTTGTAGCTGAAACTTAAAACAAACCATATGCTCAAGTATGGCATTTTTGAGTTCAGGAGGTTGGTGACTGCTTGAAAACAATAGCTGGTGGGAGATCTGATAGAGCCTCTTTCGTGTTGTCCATTTTAGCTTTTCCACACTGAGCTCTGGTCTTCTTCTTCTTCTTCTTTTAGTGTCCACAGTTATCATGTTGATTATTCTGACACTTTTGTGTGTATGACCATTTTTTATCCCACCATTAAGGAAGCCATACTCTGGTCTTCTTCTTCTTCTTTCTTTTAGTGTCCACAGTTATCATGTTGATTATTCTGACACTTTTGTGTGTATGACCATTTTGTATCCGCCATTACGGAAGCCATACTCCAACTTCAGGGAAGGTGCATGCTATGTGTAACATGTCATCCATAACAACGGCCAAAACTGGTCTTCTCTTCCGAAAGTTGGTGATGGGATTTTACGTGTGTGCAAGATGTTATGCGTGTGTTCACAAATGGAACCTCGGTTTATAGCCTCATTCGAAGGACTGTGTGGAAAATGGAGTCAGAACCATTGCTAACTCCGAGGAAAAAAATCCCCCCTGTACCGAAACAGCCTGGCAGACATTCGAACCCACAACTTCAAGATTACAAGTCCGGCGCTCTACCAACTGAGCTATTCTGGCCCCCATGTGGTTCTTCCTGTCAGTCACATTGCCAGCTGTCCACCACTTCATGTTGTCATGAGGCAACCCACGAGGGGAGACACTGCCACTGCTATAGAGTCATTTCAGTGGTGTTGTTAAAAGATGTCAGACACTACCTGTAAAATCCTCTGTTAACAACAGTACTCGTTGTTGAGTTGTCTTCATGGTTGCTGTCCATGAAACGTCACTTTTATGAAAATGAGGACTACACATATATCTCTTACATGTACACTGTGAGTATATTTGTAAGTTTAATTTGTTAGTCATGCAATATGAGACTACATTGAAATGACTGGAGATGAAGTGGTGGAGTAAGCAGTCAGTACATGTATTTTGTCATATGGGCGCATCATTGGAGGGCTAGGGAAGAGGAGGGGGTAGGTAGACCAGACCTTTTCCATGTTTCTGTACTTCCGCCTCAGTTACTTTGAATGCTTCGAGTTGTATCTTAGCCTAGTTGTGTATTATTTATTCAGTAGAGAATCTTTCTTTTTTGTCATGTCAGTTGCAAAGATTTTATATACTACAAGAAATGTGCTTCATAAACACTTGTTTATTCTTTTTATTTACATGGATTTTGTTTTCTAAGCATTCTAGTTTACAGACAAGTTGTTGTAAATGATGAGTATGTCATTTTGAGAATTAATACTGAACTTTTGTAGTATGATTGGAATACTCTCAAAAATGTGATTTTTCAGTCTTTTTCTTCCAGACATTACACAAGCACAGCTGACCTTCATATAGGAGTGACAGACTCTTCAGGTAGGAATATAACTCATCTGATTTCTTGTCTCTGTTCCTTGATAATTGTTCTTTTTTCTTTTTCCAAAAATTCCCATGGAAACAGTGTCTTTGTTTGTCTGTCTGTTTTAGCTATCTCATCTTCTGTGCCACTTCAGTGACATTATCTTGCACATTCCGGCTCCCCATCCATAGCCACACCATGCTTGTCCTGCTGCAGCCCCACCACCAGCAACCCATAGGGAGCAATCAGTGTCAAGTTGTCCCCCACAGGAAACACTACTGCTGCTAGGATTATATGTAAAGGATAATCAGATGAAATATAGCGATACATGGAACAGCAAACATTATGGGCAGCATTTGCAAAAATTGTTGGTTTAAATTGTATATCAAGGGCTTTTTTTGCAAAGTTTTTAAAAAAATTTAAAATGTCATTAAAAAAAAATAAAAAGATAAGAAAAAAAGATAATGTTTATAACAGTCTGAGAGGGGAAAATAAAAAAGATATGATCACTGACCAATGAAACAGAAAACACAAGGAAGACGCCACTGGCAAAAGTGGAGAGAAAGGGGTGAAAAAAAAAACTTTTGGAGGCAAGCTTCTGTTGTGTTTGCATTGAAAATGGCTACATTTACTGGATGGAAGTGAACACATGGGCTGAAACATGGTCCAGCCCCTCAAGGTTTCTTTTCTGTTGCAAAGTGAGACAACTGCAGGTGGAAATCTAAACAAATCTTAATTAATGTTAGTGAATTGCCAAGAGAAACGTGGACAAATGAGTCACAAGACAAAACACAACGCGTTTCGATCTCTTAGATCTTCTTCAAGCAAGACACAAACAAATAGGACAATGAAAATGAATGAATTTTTTAATTAGCTTATTTGTTTGTGTCTTGCCTGAAGAAGACCTAAGAGGTTGAAATGCGTCATGTTTTGTCATGTGACTCATTTGTCCACGTTTCTCTTGGTGGTTTGCTAACATTTATTTAAGATTTCTTTTCTGTTGTTATTGACGGGGCAGGGTAGAACTGGTGTGGTTTGCTTGCTGTAGAACATGCTGATTTCGACCGTAGATTGAAAATACACAGCTCAGCATTCTCTGTCAGGAGATTGGTTCCCTTCAAGGGAACAAGCATTTCGGAGATAAGTGTTTTCAGATTGTGAGTTTCTATAAACAAAATGATGGCTGCATTGTGAAGATCTGACGTAATAATAGCATCATATAAAAAGTTGTTTTGCATGTCTATCTTCTGAACTTTTATAGGGTTTCTTGTGCTAACAATAAACTTTGTGCTGGGGAGTTTTCTTGGCGAGGTATTTCATATGGGAAACAATACTTTATTTGATCTCCTGTTTCATTGTTAAGTCTTAACTTATTTCACAGTGTATGGTGACAAGAGTTTTTTGGGTATTAGTTTTTTTTGTATGTTTTATCTTTTAATGAGATTTTCTGAAGGTTTTTCTACTCCATGCATGGAGGATTTGATTGTGTTGCTGAGTTGAAACTGTATGTTCACTCAATCTTGGTTCATATATATTCCTCATGGTCAGATCTGACTTTGTGAGTGTTCATAGGAGGATGTTGGTTGGGAGGTCTTGGAGACTGTGTGTGTGTGTGTGTGTGTGTGTGTGTGTGTGTGTGTGTGTGTGTGTGTGTGTGACTCTCTGTGTTGCTGTGTATGTCCCTGTGTGTATCTGCCTGTGTATGTATGCTAAATACTTGGCTGTACAGTACTTCACCTAAGTATATATCCCGATAGTTTTCTTAGTAAGTAATGTACCAGAAAGAGAAAAAGTCAGAGAAAAAACTCCCACAATTTCCAGAATGCTATCTGAATGTGCCGTTTAGAATGTGCAAATGGAATACTGAGATTCCAGGATTTGGATCCATTAAGGTACTTTTTTTTTTTTTTAATGAAATGTTTTACAAACATTGTTCTAATGGGTAAACAACTAACACTGGGTAACAGTAAGTTCAGGGAAGAAAGAGAGAGACAGAGAGAGAGAGAGAGAAGAGAGAGTTTGGTGTGCAAGTTACGTTCCTGAGAGTGAGGGGTTGACTGCGGCAGGTGGTTGTTACGACTTCGACGAGGAGGGACTGCACGTAGGCAGGGTGTGGGGCCAGTGTCTGGCGCTGCCCATGTTGTCTCAGACTGAAGGCATCTGCAGTCAGCCAGTCATCTCCAACTGGGACCAGCGCTGGCTTGTTTTGCTGACCCTCGAGTTTGGACACTTGACAGGTATGCATTATTACTGTATATTTCCAATACCTGTAATCTGGTACTAAAGCTTGTTCTGAATAGAAGTGATGTATACAGACAAACAGGTATACAAGTGTGCTACCATTTACATGCACGTGTTTGCAGATGTATACATGGCTGTGCACACTCACACCTGAATGTACAAACATAGCACATACATGCAACCACACACATGCAAAGAAAACACAAATTCAGATGCCCACATATCTTTGTGTATACATATGTATGCAGGTATTTGGACAGACCTCTACATTCACAGATGATTGGGTGCATACCCCTAATGGTAGCAACATCGCAGTAAGAATGTGCAAAAATATAAACTACCTGAACTCATTATTATAGAACTTTATTACCACTACTGATTGCTATTAATATTATCAATATTATTATTACCAGTATTTTTATCAATGCTAATACTATGATAGTGTTGTTACTATTGTAATCACTGATATTGTAATATTATTTTGTATTGTATTGGATTATATTGTGAAAAAGTAACTGTGGGACAGAATGGATAATTTCAGTTAAACTTAAATAGAAAATATGCATACATACAGATCACAGTGAATGCTGATTGCAAAATGTTTGCTTTGTTTGTTGTATATCCAGTGTTTAAAGGAATGAACAATATATAAATCTTGATGAATGTAAGCTTTCATTTTGCCTCAAGGGGAAGGGATGGGGGATGGGGGGGGGGGGGGGGGGGGTCAGTGTATGTGGTCAGTGATTGGTTTGTTCAGTTGTTAATGTCATCTTTTTATCCTTTAAAATTATCAGATTTATTTGATCATGTCTTCATTTGGGATCTTGATTTGCGATTTCATTTTTCATTTATTACTTTGATTGCTTTTCAGATATCCAGTTCTTTTAAAAAAAAATCTCTTCAAACCAATGTTATAATTACTATGATGAAAATACTTTGTATGGTTGTTGATTCTTGTTGGAATTAAGAAATAAAAATGTTTAAAACAGAAGGGGTGTATACCCAGTCAAAATGCCATATTCCTACTGAGGGCTCGGAATTAAAAGTTAGGGGAGGCACCCTTAAGTGATTTTATTCTTTGTTAGGTTTCTTATAAAGCCGCAACTCAAATGATTTTTTTTCTCCATAGAGTGTCTTCCTACTAGATGTAAGAACAAATGGCAGATTTTGAAAAATTCTGTTTTTAGGTTCATATGTATTCAAAGTGATATCATGTGATTACCTGTGTTTGTGTGTGTGCATTTGTAAGTGCTTGTTTATGTATATATATATATGTGTGTTTGTGTGTGTGTGTGTGTGTGTGTGTGTGTGTGTGTGTGTGTGTGTGTGTGTGTGTGTCCATTGTTTAACAACAGCACAGCCATTTTGAACCCAAGTACTTTCTCACAGACATGAAATAAAGCATGATTATAGATATTATTTAGATCTTCCTACTTAGCATCGTCAGACTGACCAGAGACTGACATGTGTTGTGCAGATATCATGAGAACAACCGCAACTGCTTCGACTTTGTTCTGCAGTTCTTTCAGTTTGCTGGCCTGCAGAGGATTGTGGGAGAGAGAGTCGTCGCCAGCAAGCAGGTGTTCTGTCAGGAGTTTCTGCATCACAAAGCTTCAAAAGCTGCCCGATATGTCAGTCTTTACCGTCGGGTGTTAAAAGAGGGTTATGTAGTGGACGTGATAAACAGTTGATGGTCTCTGAGTCGACCATGATGCATTTGACTCTGTGATAACTGTTGAGGACTGGTTTGTAGATTTTGGTAAGAGACTGGATGCTGCATGATACATTTGACATGATAAATCCTATGGGTTTTTATCTCTGTGTTTATGATTGTTTTGTCATTGTAGATGAAGGCTCGTTTAGTGGGTCTGGATGTATCATCCACAAATTCAAGGCCCTAAAATTGAGTTCAGGACTGGGTATACAAGAAAAGAAAAGTGTGTGTGTGTGTGTGTGTGTGTGTGTTTGTGTGTGTGTGTGTGTGTGTGTGTGTGAATTGAAAACCAAATACATATCTAATTCCCTCATGATTCAACTTTCGACAAAGCAACATCTGGGGAGGCATAGTAAGAAACTGGGTCTGCTGTTGTTATCAACTGGAGAAATCAAAGGAGCATGTCTCGTTTGCTCAAGCAGTAAAAAAAGGGAAGCCCCCAGACAGACAGTGTTTTTGCCAGTGACAGCATTGAGGTTTGTTTACAATACAGATCTGTGTCAGTAAAATTAAACCAAAAGACAAACAGAAGTCAAGGATTTGTGGCAAGTTTCAGCCATTCCTAGTTTACAGCCTAAGCACCCATTCCTGCTGGGCAGATCGGGACTGATCTCCAGGAATAGACAATACAGTTCTTTAAAACTACAGTATCTCAGAAATTGTTCAGCTTACAGGTCAATAAATTCAAGAGATGATTTCAATGTTATGATTCTGTGATGTGCCAGAATTTTGTGTAGTATGGTGGTGCACATTCCGACTTTTAATGCTTTGTCGAAATCAGACATGATTTTTGTTTTTTTAACATCATGTCCGAATGTTGGCGGTAGACATTCTTTAATGTCCCAAGTCGATGAAATTTTCACATTCTGTAACTGTAATTCTTCTTTACTGTTCCAAACGTGGCAGTTGTTTAAGAACTGCTGTTACATTTGTGAGACCTGAGGATTCTTCCTCCTCAGGTTGTTGAAGATTCATTGTCAGATTGTCATAGCGTGCTTTGGCAATGTGGCTTCTTTCAAATAATCAGCGTATGAAGAATTTTCTGATCATTGATGAATTGACTAATCAACTTCTGGAACTGGTCTTATCAAGAATCTGTTAGGCAGCCAGCCTCTGTTGTTATATCCCATTTGACTTCAAGAGAAAAAGAAATCAGCATAAACAGCGCTCAAATTCACTGAATTACTCTGGAAAATGTATTCAACATCAGTCAGCAGGAAATTCTGTTGAAGTTACTTTCCTTTACTGTAGGTTTTACACCTTTACTGTAGGTTTACACCTTTACTGTAGGTTTATATCAGGTGCATGAGCTTTGAGACCAGTTTCATGAAATGAGTTGGGATGCCTGGGCATTGCAGGTTCGATGTGCTGTTCAGCGTGCCCAAGCGTTGCTCAGGTGTAAGACTGAAAATATTAAAGTCAAACTGATGATGGACAAAACAAGTCACTGCTATATGTCTCTTTGAAGAGAAGAACCATGAGGAACATTTTCCATTGAGAAGAACCATGACAGTAATCATCTGTGGAGAAGAATCATGACACATTGTCCATTGCGAATAAACACAAGACCATTTTCCATTTAGTGAAAACAACCATGCTAAAATCTCCTTTGATAAGAACCAAGCAGTATGTTGATGTAAGAGGCCCCTGGACTGGTGTGTGTATATGTGAGTCCCTATGCAGTCGTGCGTATGTATGTGTGGCCCCATGAGGTGGTGTGTATGTATGTAGGGCCCCATGCAGTGGTGTGTATGTATGTAGGGCCCCATACAGCGTTGTGTGTGTGTGTATGTGTGGCCCCATGCAGTGATGTGTGTGTATGTGTGGCCCTGTGGCCCCATGCAGTGGTGCATATGTATGCGTGGCCCCATGCGGTGGTGTGTATGTATGCGTGGCCCCATGCAATAGTGTGTGTGTATGTGTGGCCCCATGCAGTGGTGTGTGTGTATGCGTGGCCCCATGCAGTGGTGTGTGTGTATACGTGGCCCCATGCAGTGGTGTGTGTGTCTATGCATGGCCCCATGCAGTGGTGTGTGTATTTGTAGGGCCCCATGCAGTGGTGTGTGTGTATGCGTGGCCCCATGCAGTGGTGTGTGTGTATACGTCGCCCCATGCAATGGTGTGTGTATTTGTAGGGCCCCATGCAGTGGTGTATGTATTTGTAGGGCCCCATGCAGTGGTGTGTGTTTTGTAGGGCCCATGCAGTGTGTGTGTGTTTGTAGGGCCCATGCAGTGGTGTATGTATTTGTAGGGCCCCACGCAGTGGTGTGTGTATTTGTAGGGCCCCATGCAGTGGTGTGTGTTTGTAGGTAGCCCATGCAGTGGTGTATGCATGTAGGGCCCCATGCAGTGGTGTATGTATGTAGGGCTCCATGCAATGGTGTGTGTATGTGGGGCCCCATGCAGTGTGTATGCATGTAGGGCCCCATGCAGTGGTGTATGCATGTAGGGCCCCATGCAGTGGTGTATGTATGTAGGGCTCCATGCAATGGTGTGTGTATGTGGGGCCCCATGCAGTGGTGTATGTATGTAGGGCTCCATGCAATGGTGTATGTATGTAGGGCCCCATGCAGTGGTGTGTGTGTATATAGGGCCCCATGCAGTGGTGTATGTATTTGTAGGGCCCTATGCAGTGGTGTATGTATTTGTAGGACCCCATGCAGTGGTGTGTATGTATGTAGGGCCCCATGCAAAGGTGTATGTATTTGTAGGGCCCCATGCAGTGGTGTGTATGTATATAGGGCCCCATGCTTGGTGTTTGTAGGGCCACATGCAGTGGTGTATGTATGTAGGGCCCCATGCAGTGGTGTGCGTGTATGTAGGGCCCCATGCAGTGGTGTATGTAGGGCCCATGCAGTGGTGTATGTATGTAGGGCCCCATGCAGTGGTGTATGTAGGGTCCCATGCAGTGGTGTATGTATGTGGGGCCCATGCAGTGGTGGGTGTATGTAGGGTCCCATGCAGTGGTATATGCATGTAGGGCCCCATGCAGTGGGGTATGCATGTAGGGCCCCATGCAGTGGTGTGTGTATGTAGGGCCCCATGCAGTTGTGTGTGTATGTAGGGCCCCATGCAGTGGTGTGTGTGTATGTAGGGCCCCATGCAGTGGTGTGTGTGTATGTAGGGCCCATGCAGTGGTGTGTGTATGTAGGGCCCCATGCAGTGGTGTGTGTGTATGTAGGGCCCCATGCAGTGGTGTGTGTGTATGTAGGGCCCCATGCAGTGGTTTGTGTGTATGTAGGGCCCCAAGCAGTGGTGTGTGTGTATGTAGGGCCCCATGCAGTGGTGTGTGTGTATGTGGGGCTCCATGCAGTGGTGTGTATGTATGTGGGGCCCCATGCAGTTGTGTGTGTATGTAGGGCCCCATGCAGTGGTGTGTATATGTAGGGCCCGATGAAGTTGTGTGTGTATGTAGGGCCCCATGCAGTAGTGTGTGTATGTAGGGCCCCATGTTGTGGATGTATATGTGTGTGTATGTAGGGCCCCATGCAGTTGTGTGTGTGTGTTGTTGGGCCCCATGCAGTGGTGTGTGTGTATGTAGGGCCCCATGCAGTGTGTGTGTGTATGTAGGGCCCCATGCAGTGATGTGTATATGTGTGTGTATGTAGGGCCCCATGCAGTGGTGTGTGTGTATGTAGGGCCCCATGCAGTGGTGTGTGTGTGTATGTAGGACCACATGCAGTGGCGTATGTATGTAGGGCCCCATGCAGTGGTGTGTGTGTATGTAGGACCCCATGCAGTGGCGTATGTATGTGGGGGGCCCCATGCAGTGGTGTGTGTATGTAGGGCCCCATGCAGTGGTGTGTGTGTTGTAGGGCCCCTTGCAGTGGTGTGTGTATGTAAGGCCCCATGCAGTGGTGTGTGTGTATATGTAGAGCCCCATGCAGTGGTGTGTATGTATGTAGGGCTCCATGCAATGGTGTGTATGTATGTGGGGCCCCATGCAGTGGTGTGTATGTTTGTGGGGCCCCATGCAGTGGTGTATGTGGGGCCCCATGCAGTGGTGTGTATGTATGTGGCACCCCATGCAGTGGCGTGTATGTATGTAGGGCCCCATGCAGTGGTGTTTATGTATGTGGGGCCCCATGCAGAGGTGTGTATGTATGTGGGGCCCCATGCAGTGGTGTGTGTGTATGTAGGGCCTCATGCAGTGGTGTGTATGTATGTGGGGCCCCAGGCAGTGGTGTGTGTGTATGTTGGGCTTCATGCAGTGGTGTTTGTATGTACAGCCCCTTGCAGTGTTGTGTATGTATGTAGGGCCCCATGCAGTGGTGTTTATGTATGTGGGCCCCCATGCAATGGTGTGTATGTATGTGGGGCTCCATGCAGTGGTGTATGTATGTAGGGCCCCATACAGTGTGTATGTAGGGCCTCATGCAGTTGTGTGTGTATGTGGGAATTCATGCAGTGGTGTGTGTATGTGGGGCCCCATGCAGTAGTGTGTATGTTGGAACCCATGCAGTGGTGTGTGTGTGTGTATGTGGGACCCCGTGTAGTGGTGTGTGCATGTGGCACCCCATGCAGTGGTGTGTGTATGTAGGGCCCCATGCAGTGTGGTGTATGTGTGGGAACCCATGCAGTGGTATATGTATGTAGGGCCCATACAGTGTGTATGTAGGGCCTCATGCAGTTGTGAGTGTATGTGGGAATTCATGCAGTGGTATGTGTATGTGGGGCCCCATGTGGTAGTGTGTGTGTGTGTGTGTGTGTGTGTGTGTGTGTGTGTGGTGGGAGGGTGTCCCAAGCAGTGGTTTCTGTGTATGTGAGGAATCTTGCTGTGGTTTGTATGTTATTAGGGCATCCTACATTGCTGTATGAATGCAGTGTCCCATTCTGTGGTGTGTGTATGTATTCCTGATCTATGTGTATGTATAGAGCACCATCATTAATTTTTCAATTGTTTTTGTAACCCGTCAGTTAAAAAAACTAAGGGGATCTCTGGCGCCCTCAGAATGGCCTAGATTTATATGCCTTAACAGTATCTGTAGATTATTTAGCATGCTGTGAATTTGATGTATGTATAAATAGCTGGGAGGTGACAGCCTCTTAAAAGGCCCCGAGTGGTTTATTATTATTATTATTATTATGAACACTTATATAGCAACTATACTTCGGCTAGAGACCAAACTCTAAGCGCTTTACAATCCACACTCATTTATACAATGGGCGCGGGCTGCCTACCTGGGTAGTGCCAAGTGACCAGTTGCCAGCTGGCGCTTCATTCAGTCATTTCCCATGTCATCCAGTCAATATCTTTCAATTTTGTTCACTCAGTTTCTTTACTTACTTCATTATTTCCATTTCTCATGCAGAAGGACTGTATGGGAAATGGAGTCAGAACCAATATTAACTCTGAGGGAAAAATCCAAAGTACCGAAATGGCTGGGCGGAGATTCGAATCTGCAACCCCAGGATCTCCAATATTACGAGTCCGGCACACTACCACTGAGTTATTCTGGTTCCTGGTTAGCAGGGCTATAATGATAGCCCTAATGATATTAAATGCATAGGGGAAGTGGACATGGTTAGTGTGTTTTCGGATTTTATGATTAAACCATTGTGAAGTGCAGCCCATTGCTTTGCTACAGCTTCATGACCTTGTGTATGAGGACTAGTGTTAAAATAGAATCTTCCAGACATGATTTCTCCTGCTGCTTTCAAAACATGATGAAAGCCATCTCTCCTTCTCTCTCTCTCTCTCTCTCTCTCTCTCACACACACACACAGTGACACACACACACACACACACGCACACAAACACACACACACACACACACTCTCTAACTTTTTCCCACTCAAACATGCAGCCTTGGAACTAAATGCACTCTGAACGATTTAGATGATCTGTTTATATTATCACTCAATAAAGACATAGATGAAATGTTAAAGAAAATGGAATGAAAAATTTAACTCAATGGAATGGTGAAACAGCAATCCACAACATTACCCGATGTACATGCGCACATAACCAGGTTGTTTTTCTCAGTTTCACTCAAAATATTTCAAACAAACAAAAAAAATACAAAATAAGAAAGTTGTGTATACTCAAGCACACCACTCTAACATAAGAGATAAAAAATTTTCCCACAAAAAGATTCATAATTACAATTCCACAGTGCTTTTGTTAAATTTCAATGCAAAATAACCCATCAACCCATAACCACTGGAGAAACATGCCTATACACCAAGACAACCACACCAAGAAGAAACCCTTGATAAAATCAGTCAAGAGAATCCCAACAACCCCCTTCCCCTCTACCCTCCCTCTCCCTCAATCATTTGCTTGCTACCTAAGCATTAATAATGCAGCAAAGTGGAATTCTGCTTCCTCTTTCTAAGACAACAGAGGCTAATTGTTTTTCAGCAGTGAATTGTGGTGAACGTGTACAATATCAACAGATTATGGCCACAGTGACAAAACAGGAACTCTGCAGCAATCAGAAATGGAATGCATCAATAAGATTGGGGGGGGGGGGGGGGGGGGGGGGGGGGAACCGGCAGCAGTGTTGCAATGTGAAAGAATATGTGAACATAAAAGGTTTTCTGACACAGCAGTAGTTTGTTCACTGGTCATTAACATTATGTAAATGAACACTTGCTACGAATGTGGAGGCAGCAGACACGAGTTCTCTTCATTGGATGAAAAATGAAATAGCTGCTTACATGACATGAAGAACATAGTAGCAATCAACAACTCTTTAAATAAAAAATAAAACAAACAAAAAAAACCATGCTGTGACAAATGTCTAAACACACAAGTAATCAACCAATACCAGTTTACTTCTTATATTAGCAATTTGGGGAGTCAGTTTTTGGTAACTAAATGTTCTTTGTACATTACATACAACACATATGTGCTCTTTCTCTGTGATCATCACATAAACCCAGTACATGTGCTGTAGCCAACATACATTACAGTTTCAGGCAGTCGCCCTTATAAAAAGTAACAGTGATAAACTCCAACAAACAAACAATACTACGTCTATTCAAGAAAACAATTCTTAGACGTTGACCTAAAATCTCTTTCAGAAAAAAAAAAAAGCAACCAGTCTGGCCCATTGTAATCCACTTCATATCTAGAATATCAACACGTTTCAACACTTCTAAGAATGAACAGGCTACAAATATTCTATGGCAAATTTTCTTCTCTCTCTATCATCTCTCTTAAACCATGGTGCAGACCAAGTTGCACATATACGTAGTACTCACACACACACACTTTAATTTATCATACAAGAAGGGTTATGAGGGTGCAGACACTGTGTGTGACTCACAACTGCTTGTACTGAATGTCGCCTAATTGCTTCGTTCCAGTTTGCATTAATAAAACACACAGATAAGAGCTGGACCCTCTTTGTGAAATGTATGCCATGCATACAATCTAATACCATGATAATGTGCAACAAATTTTAAGAGAACACCAATGGACGGATCTCAGTAAATAAAGTTTGTTCTTAGTTCGTTGTGAAACGTGAAGAGAAAAAGAAAAGACCAAAGTTGACAATTACAGCTTTGACTTGTGGAAAACCTTTGCACATCTTGTTGTCTTGTATTATTACATATACCTTCTTGTATACCTCCTAAACATCCACTAAAATCATCATTCAAGAAGATGGAGGGCTGTATTAACATTTACAACAATGTCATCCTGTTCCACTTTTGAACTGTTAATACGTAGCTCCATATGACTAACAACAAAACCTTTTATTTTATGATTGAAAAAAATATTTAAACACAGAAAAAAACAAACAATCAAAAGTACTTTCTAGACTTAATAAGCCTGTTTCTAATTTTAACTGAAAAAAAGACCATCGAATAGTATCAAAGCATCTGCATTCGTTCTTAGAATAAATAAATATTACGATAATATGAACATTCAAAAGTGATGGTCTCAATATTGTATTGATAAATGAATCAAAACAGTGTTGTCAAAGACTAAAAAATGAATCTTTTAGTTTGGGACAAAAACACAAAAGCCAGTCATAGAGTTGCATGAAAATCATTTTATCCAAAAAGTCAAACCCACAGTCTTTGTCATCTGTGGCATCCAAAACATTAGTCATCTCCAGTTAAACCTCAATTCAAAAGAACAGATGGACAGTGCCCCAATGTATTCTGCATTCTTTAACAAGTACAAAATCTACGCATCACACTCGCCTGCAAAAAAAAAATCGATACAGATATCCACTTGCCCAGAATCAGAAAGAAAAAGACAGCAATAAAGTGACTTGCAAGCAATGTAGACCATTACCTGTACACTACTGTAATGTACAATCTTCAACAGCATGCTCATGCTGGTAAGCACTGAGACAATCTGCTTCCCTCTCTCTCTCTCTAAATTAGTACACATACGTACACTGTATGTACCAACTCATTCTCTCCCAACACATGCACACTAATAGCATAATGTCTTGTGTACACTCCACAGCATTATCTCCACAGACATCTAATGAATTGTAAAAGAATTGGGAGGGAACATCAAGTAGTTGCCTCATGTGTTATGCTTCACAACACAAAACTGGATTTAGAATACAACTGGTCTTACCTGTTGCTTTGCATAAAATCCCCACCGTAACAGGGCTCAGCCATACGATACATGTCTATCATATCATTAATAACCCTGTTTCATTTTCTGAAATATTTCATCTGATGGATTTAATGATCAATAAAATGAAGTAAAGGAGGATGTGAAAAGGATTTATGAAAAAAAAAATCAGCATATAATTTGTCAAAACAAAATAAATCTGTAATAAAGCAATGGAATGCTATACACATCTCTGACCCTCTTTAATCACTTCCACTCCCAACAGCATACACAACAGTATTTATCAAAATCAAACATATCACACTCCATGTGGATGCAGACTCCACAGTAAGGTGTCCGGTGTTCATATGCTTCTACCACATAGGAACATAATCTGTGACAATGGTGTATGTACAAAAAAGTGTAGAAAGAACACATAAATAGGAAACGGCTTGTGATATCAACTCAGCAGTGTAAATTCAGCATACTTGTAACCAGTGTGCATAAATCAAATCGTTTACAACATGATTCAGTGTTTTTAACATCCTTCCTACCTCAGCAGTCCCATGGAAATGGGGAAAATAGTATATAAAATATATGAGAGGTTGATTCACACACATCTGTACAAAATTCTGCCACCCCCCCCTCAGCTCTTCCCTTACCCAGTAATGAAAAGTCCAAAGAGGCATCGGGCAAGAAAAGACAACTTTGTTCATAAAGGTAAACCATTACCAAGAGTAGCATGGGCGCTGTTTTTACACACACACACACACACACACACACACACACACACACATTGTTATTGATGCCCAAATACGTAAATTATGTGATTCAGCCTCTTTTTTTTACCAGCCCCTTCTACTATTGAAGCGCCATCAATCTAAGATACAGGACCGGAAATGACCATGCTATCAAACGAAGCCAGCATTATGCTTTCTCTTAGTCCCTTGGCTTCTGATTAGGAAAGAAGCTAGAGAAAATTCAGCCCCATGTGACCTCATGCATTATGACAGGATAAAAACGTTTACACTGCGACACACAGTCATTATAAAAAATACACAGATTATCTGTAGCTCCCTTTTTGCATACATAATTGTGAGAAATACACAGATTGAAAAAGAAATCAGCTCACAGAAAGTGCTGGAAAGAATTAACTATTTCATATGAAAATAAATAAGCAATGCATTCTTTGCATAGATTAAGAGGAAATATTTAAACCAAATGGGACGGTGACAGAAGACAGAACAATATGAGTGAGACAAATTTACTTTTGTGAAAACACATTATGACATTCTTTTCAACAAATACCTGTAGCATTCTGCGTGGATATAGCATTCTGCATGGATAAAGCAGGAATACAGATGACATCATTCCTATTATGTCACATCAAAATGACTTACCACTAAAAGAATATGGCAATCACAATTTTGTAGATTATATGGTTTTCTTCAACCAAGGAATAAAAGACACAAAGAAAAATCACGATTCTCATTACAAAATACAAGCTGTCCACATCATCTTTTTGAGGAACATGAAAAACATTTGACAATTTTTATTCTGACAAGAAATGAACCACACTGGAGAATGAAAGAAAAGTCAAGAAGTTCATTGTTTACACTACAAATGTAGCTATCATAGTAAAAGAAACATGTTCACAGACAACACAAAGTCTAGTCTTGCGACTCTGTGTTGTAGGTCAAATTATCATGTATAAACTGAAGATTTTAATGTACTAATGTGTAGGATTTGGGAGAAGGACAGGGGATCTGGAATGGATGTGGGACAGGGAGGGGGGTGGGTGGGGGTTGAAGGAAGGTGTGTGTGTGTGTGTGTGTGTGTGTGTGTGTGTGTGTGTATTTTAAAATGTTGGTATTTATTACTTTTGTTTAGAAGCAAAAGTTTGATATGCCCGATGTGTGTGAGCACCTAAATGCCACTACTTTCTTTTATTTTTTCCCCTTTTTTTTGTGTAGTAAATGCTAGAGTAAGAATGAATTACATCAAAATGATTTTCAATGTTTTAACATTCATGGTTAAAGTGTCTGGCCTTAGTTCCTGATATGCAACAGAGTATCCTCCTTCCCTCAATCATTTTCACCAAAGCACCTCAGCCCCTTCTCCTGAAAACAGAGCTGCTGAATCTGGGTCAAACAATAATACCTCACTTTTAGTCACTGCATTGGGAACTGCTGGGTCCCACTGTTCAACTTGACGTGAGTCATAAATAATAGCTGACAGCATGCCTGTGGCTCTAGACAAAGGCATAAAGACTCATGGCAGATATGTGTTCTGCTCTAGTATCAAATACCACTTTCTAGAACTGCTGAGTTAACATTTCACTTCATCACATTTTCTCACTCACCATTTCAATGTTTTGTCTCTGAGCTGTCTTCAGCACAAAACAAAGTCTGATGACAAAGAAACCACTGACCACTGTCACGTTTCCATTTGTATAAGACCATCTCCAATATTTTCTGGTGCTAACAGTAGTGACGCTAAAAGAAGTAACCAGTGATGTGCAACTAAAGGATTTCAATGCCTTATAGCTTTAAACAAAAGATATGTTTTACACCAAAAACTTTCAGCACCGACTTCAAAACAGGGTGCACAGTATTAAGGTTTCTATCCATGTAATGCTTCACCACTAATTGAACAGCACTGTTTCAGCAGGTCTTTGTTGTTGTGCAAAGCTGAATGCTACAAAAGACTAACAGACAAAGACTGATGCCACAACTGAAGTGTTTCATGAACAGATATGCCTGCCCTACTTTGAGTCTTTTTGACTGTCAAGACCCACAGTGATCACCACCAGGTAGACAGAAATACGCTGAGGAATGCCACAAAAATAATGATCAAAAGATACAACACAGGGGCCACCAGGTAGCTGTGAGTATGTCCGATTCAGTCAAAGAGCTCTCACTTACATTTGCATTTAACATGTTATGCTCTGTTTCATGTCAGCAGTTTCATGGAGAACAACATCAAAGACAGAGACAGTGAGAACAACAAAAAATATATACAGGAATGCAGTATTTCAACAGTATGACATCAGCTCAAGAAATGGAGAACTGTAGATCTACAATCATCAATATCGCACACAAAGACATAAATAACGATGGAATAGAAATCTTTGTGGAATGTATATTCACTTTAGTTCATTTTTGAAGTGAACATGAATATAGTCTTCACTGTTTTTCAGCAGACAATTGGTCCAGACAAGAATAAGGCCAAGGAAAATAATCACAACCGTATTGCTACAACAACCGAAGAGTTTCTCCTCCACCTTAAAACCCTGTATAACAGCAGATGGCAGTTTACCAACATACAAAGTTTGTGAAACTCCACTTCACTAACATTTTTTTTTTCAACTTAGCCATCTTCTCCTCCTCCACCCTTTGTATATTAGGAAATTAAAGTTACTGGTTGGGGATCTGGAGAGGGGATGTTCAAGTACTCTTTCTATGCTTTTACATCCCTCTCTCTCTGCATTTTCTGATTTAGTTGTCAGATTTATTTTCATACTGGCAATGACACAATCAGTTGCACATGGTGACATGGAAGATTCCTTTCCTTCATAGCTTCCTCAAACCTTTTTTGTCTGTCTGCTCTACACTTCACTACTTCACACACAGTCCTAACATTCAGACCTGTCAAACACCACTATAATTCATGTTTACAACATGAAGTCCATGCACTGGTCCTCTAACATGTTTTGGTACCAGTTCCACTCCAGACACAAACCACAAAGAGAGTGATCTGGTTACAAACCATCAGCACTGCTGAATACAGCTAAGGTGCTCTGGATATCTCAACCTTTCTACTGATACCAAGTTTTTCATGGTGGGTCACAACTTGCCTTGTTTCCCATGCAAGACAGAGACACAGGTAACTGTGACAGGCATGCGGAACAAAGTCAAAGATAACTGATCAACACTGCACATGTATGAGCGTTCTGTTTAGTGCGACAGTTGTTAGAGTGGCAGTGCGAGACGGTCACAACCAATGTGTCTGTAAAAACATTCTGAGTGAGATGGGTCTGTGACTACTGTGTCAGTAAAAGTAAAATCTGAGTGAGATGGTCAGTGACCACTGTGTCCATAAAAACAATCTGAGAGAGATGGTTGGTGGATATTGTGTCTGTAACAACGATCTGAGTGGGATGATTGGTGGACATAGTGTCTATAAAAAAATCTGAGAATTGGTTGGTGGATATTGTGTCTGTAAGAACAATCTGAGAGATGGTTGGTGTAAATTGCGTCTGTTAGAACAATCTGAGTGAGACGGTTGGTGTACAATGTGTCTGTAAGAGCAATCTGAGTGAGACGGTTGGTGTACAATGTGTCTGTTTGAACAATCTGAGTGAGACGGTTGGTGTACAATGTGTCTGTAAGAGCAATCTGAGTGAGATGGTTGGTGTACAATGTGTCTGTTTGAACAATCTGAGTGAGATGGTTGGTGAAGGTTAAGTCTATGAAATCAGTCTGCTTCTGACAAATCGGTGTGTGGAGAGTAAAAATTCTGATGGCCCATCCTACCGAAAAGAAGATGCTTAGGATCACGATGCAGAAGTGAACATAAAAATAAAATCTTTTTGTCCTCTATGCCTAAATGACAACATTTTTCTTGTTTCAATTGAAGATAAAGTGGATTTTAGACAGAAAGAAGCTGCTCTAGAAACTAGACTGTGTTAAACTTTGTTTTTCACCGCTGTCTCTTTTGAGTAAAACTATTCACATATTCTGGAATTCTGAGCTTTCTAATGCACTGGAACCTGTACACGTTCTTGCCATTGGCAGGGAGAAATGTAAGGGAGATCACCTGATGTATGTGATAGGGGCAAACAGTGAGTGAGAAGAATCTCTGTGCTTTACACCAAAAGGGTTTGTGTTCACTTCTTTTCCCTCTCTGTTACAAGAGGAAAGAGAAACAGGTAGAGAGGAGGAAACAGTTGGAAAGGGGGTTCTTCAGAGAGATTCCTTTGTCAGAACATTACAACTTTTGTTTGTTTGACTTTTGAATCACTCTGCGTTCTACTCATAACAGTTTATCACTTTTATGTCTGTCAGCAAAGAATGAACATCTGGGTGAACAATGGAATGCGCATAACAATGGTACATCGACGTCGGGAATGTTTGATTGTCTTCTGTGATAAATCTTATGTGAAACTATTCAGCAAAAGAAACATTTGGAATGACTAGTTTTATATATGGTCGGAGTTCCTGAAATTTTCAATGATGATTCATTTCTGAAACATGTGTGTGAAATATGTAACAAATATGATGCTGACTGTATAAGCTGATGAAATTCTACTATAATGCAAGACTTCTGAAATTACTGGTTGCAAGTTTTTTTTTTTCTTTTCAGCTGAACAAAATATCAAATACTGCACTTACACAGTTTTTCATGAAGCACAGTGGGTCATATAATACTACCTCCAGCAATCATTTTCATTATCGGAATATATTTTTCGACTTTACAGAACCTTGATTCTTTTTTTCTTTCTCTATTTTTCATTTTTATATATTTTTTTTTTTTACTAGAGATAAATAATTAATAAATCATTTAAGAACTGATTATTTCAACCATTAGAAAATATTGTGTGAACAAGTAATATGCACACATACACACACACAAAATCTGGTTGCAAAATGCTGAAACTGTCTCCCCTTGAGTAACATAATCAAGTTGTTTTCTTGCACTAACAAATAATGTAAAAATAAACAAGAACGAGAGTCTGCATAGTGACTTTAAAGAGAAAACTGACAGATCAGGATAAAAATTATACAATCATGAAGATGTTGGTGGGTAAAAGGAATGTGGAATTGATATATACAAATGGTAGTCATTTTAAAATTAGGTATCTGTCATCAAGGAAACACCCATATTAAAAAAAAAAAAAATAATATATATATATATATATATATATATATATATATATATATATATATATATATATATATATATATGCACCTCTATTGGGAAACCGGTCTTAATTTTATTTCGCAAATTTTAAGATGTACACATACCACCCAGGTCTTAATTCTATTTTGCAAGTTTTAAGAAATACACATACTTAAACTTCGCAGACTTTTTCGAATACTTTAACATAAGAATGACTGAGAAAAGGATGAAAATGAGCAAGTTATAGGAATGAACGAGCTACAACCAAAACTAAGAAACAATGCACAGGCAGGGTAACTCTTTCTCCCACAATGAGATTAATCATACACCCATAACTCCAAATGAATGCTGCTTGTGTGACACCTAATCACACTATAGAAATGCCAACAGAGAGCACACAGAACATTGTTTGGAGTTATGGGCATTTTAATTTCACACAAGGAGAAAAGTTTACCTTATCTGTTTTTTTTTTTTTTTTTT
Source organism: Conus betulinus (assembly GCA_016801955.1). Lineage (NCBI taxonomy): Eukaryota > Metazoa > Mollusca > Gastropoda > Neogastropoda > Conidae > Conus > Conus betulinus. Next base: position 42,841 of record JADBJO010004793.1, on the reverse strand, counting down.
TTACTGTTTACTATTCTTTGCCTCATTTAAGATTTCCTGATGACAAAAAAAAGTTATGGCCATTTGAAGGGGGATAGCGATGGCTGTTTTGAGTTACTGGCTTCTACAATCTTTGCAATCTCCTCTGTACATTTATCCCTAGGCTCATAAACCTCAGTCTGTCTTGGCTTAAGGCTGTGTCAAGGCTAATTGACATTGGCTAGAACACCAAGGCTTCATAAAAATGTTGTTATGCTCTGCATAGTTATGCAGGGACTGTCTTAAGTTGTGACAAGCTCCTAGCATAACATGTGGCTGCCCACTTGGCGGGGTAATCAAAAACAGTCACACACGTAATGTTCTCTCATCCCCAGCTGATGCACTTGTACCATAGTGTTCAAGTACTTCAGCTGTTCGAATGATCCCTAGAGTCTTTTAGCCAGGGTACAACAACAACATAAACCTCAGTATTTTTTCTTTACAATTAGTGAATGTTTTAAAAGATATTAATAATGCCACATAAAGAGAGAGAGAGAGAGAGAGAGAGAGAGAGAGAGAGAGAGAGAGAGAGAGACGAAAGACATCAAAGGTAATCCCAGTAAAAATACATTATTTTCAGTGATAGACCTGCATTTAATGGACAAGGGGAACAACAAGAAATTCTCATGCTAGGAGTGCTGTTTTCTTTCAGTTCCTTCAGAATGAAGGTCAGCAGGACCGGTAGGCACAGCTGTTCTGGGCCTATTCTGAACTCATTATCTTTGCCGATCATTGTTCTAATGATGGAGGAATTGTTAAAACGCACTTGTTCCACATATTCTTGTTCGGTCAATCAGCAGCGAGACATTGCATCTCTTAGGATATCCAGTAGAGGCTTTCTGCACAATTCTTGTCTGCTCTCAGTGCTTACATGAGCACTGTTTGGGTAACAAGACTGACTATTCTGTTTACACTTTGACCTTCCTTGTATTATATTCTGTTTACACTTTGACCTTCCTTGTATCATTAATCAGCTGCATTTGACTGATGAGTCCAAGTCAGTGAACAAAAAGCCTCTGACCACACAATATGACAGACTCTGCTTTCAAGATGGACTACGATGGTCCCCATATGCTGCTAGTCAACAAAACAGTTCATGGTTTATAATCGAATGCCCTAATATTTCTTTCCCATCTTTTTCTCACAAACTTAAAAATCTTTGCCAACACACGGGATGGCTTGCATTTGTTTTCTCCTAATATATATATATATATATATATATATATATATATATATATTCTCTTAAGATCAGTTTACCTGGATTCTTCTTTTTCTTCTGAATAAAAAGAAGTCTTACAATAAACTGAAGTTCACATACGCAATTATGATACATACATTGTCAACACACAAACTGGTAACTTACTTCATAATTCCTCACATACGGCATGCCATCTCTGGGCAAAAGAACAGTGCCTATTTGCGCCCACACACACATACATGGTGTAGGCATGTACACACTCATTAACACACGCACACACACAGACCACAATAAATACCAGGGCACAAAAAAAAAGACCACAATCATAATTAAAACTGTTTTTTCGTTTGCTGGCACAGTGGGTTCACACCCCATGAGAGGCATGTTTCAGCTTGTGTGGCGCCATCTGGGCGGGTCCCAGTACAGCATGGTTACAGCCTTCGTGGGTGCAGTGGTAGTGGGTCTGCTTGCGGCTGTAGCTGCACATGAGCACCCCGCAAGTCTGTAGAGCTCCAAACTTCTGGAAGCCGTTCTTGCTGATGTTGTCCATCTTGGCATGGTACTTCCTATGGGCCAGCACCTTGCTGGAATCCGCGCACACAAAAGCACACTTCTCACAGTGGAAGTGTGAAGCCTTCTTAGAAACTCGCAGTCCCCTCGCCCGCAGCTCACTGTGGCCCGGAACTGTCGGAATTCCTCTCCCATCAACTTGTCCAGACGTTTGTGCCGGTCCAGATGATTCTCCATGCGAGACTTGTCGCTAAAGCCATAGCCGCATTCTGGTCTCAGGCAGTGGAAATGGCTGACTGAATGGCGATAATTGCAGCTGGTGTAGGTGCAGTCGTCGGTGCCCGCACTTGATGCGAATGAAACTTCAGGGATGTTGGAGGGGGCAGGGGGGACTGGGATTGTGGTGCAGGGGATTGGGCCGCTGAGTTTGAGCTTCATCTGCTTGGCGACCAGGTTAGCATCATCGCTAGGAACAAAGTCAAAATGGTTTTGGGGCTGTTCTCTTGCGACCAGAGCGACGTGACGTGTTGGGGCTGGATGTGATGGAGGTGCTAGCTGAGAGGCTCAAGTCTGACAAGCTTTCCTCTTCATCATCATTTCCATTCATGCTGATGTCTGCCATGTTTTCATCCTCCTCAGACTGGCTGGTGTGTTCATCAATAATCAATGACCCTTCGTTGTTGGTTTCAGATAGATCCAAAATGGCACTGTTCTGTGGAGTCAAACAGTTGGTGATTTTGCCCATGCTGAGATTGAGAGAAGACGACAGACTGTCATTGTCGTCTTCTGCCAAATTCCTCCACGTGGTCTTCTCCAACCTGCCTTTCCTCCGTGAAGCTTCTGGCCTCTCTCTCTGCCTTTACTGGTGGACAAATCCAAACCCACTTCTCCTGGATCTTGTTCTGGCTCCTGCATCTTGGCAAAGGGAGAAGCAGTAGAAGCAGCAGCTGGGCTGGCACTGCTGTGGAGCTGGCTCAACTTCTTAACTTGACGCCATGTTTGCTGATGTGTCCACGCAGCCTGGCAGGGTCAGAAAGGCCTGGTTGCACTCCAGACAGTGGTAGTGATCCTTCTTCTTCAGCTTGCAGAAGGGGCGACCACAGCTGGCCTGCACA
>JADBJO010004793.1:15000-35000 GCA_016801955.1 Conus betulinus | reverse complement strand
TGTTTTATCTATTTTTGTAGTTGTATTACAATCAAAAAATTTTCATACATGTACCTACTGCTTCAAGCTTACACTCTTTTTCTACTGTACTGATCCACATTAAATCACCCCACCCCCACCCCCAGCTCCTTCAACACACAACTACAGATATATGTCAACACTCACATGGGCACATGAATGAGCATGTATGTGCATATGCACACACATGCTCATTAGTGCACCTATTAGCCACATACACAGTCCCTCCCTCTTCTGCCCACTCCCCCCATCCCCTGTACTTAAGCACAACATCTAGTGTGATAGTTGTTTAAGAAGAGAGTGAGTCATATGCACTATCCACCTGAGCAGAAAAAAATCCCGGCCATATGTAAACACACATTCCTCTCTCACATAAATGCATGCATATGTCTCTGTCCATTCTAGCTTAACACACTCTGAGAACCGTGAATGGATGGTCTTCTGAAAGTGAAAAACATCACTTTCTGTCTCTCCCTGCAACTGTCTTTGTCTCTTTGTCTCACTCTTCCAAAGCTCCCTCTCCCCCACCACCCTTCCCCACCATCTCCTCCCCTCTCTGCCCTCAGCTCACTCCCAACCCCTCTCCCTCTTTTTTTTTTTTTTGGGGGGTGGGTGGGGGGGGGGGGGGAGGTAGCATCTGTTTCCTGATCAGTTGTATGTGATAAAACTTTTTACTGTGAGTTCTTCTATCCCCCCCCCCCCCCCCCCCCCCCCCCCCCACTCCTCTGTGCTAGGGTACAGTAACCTATGCTGGGGACAAACGCTGGTAGGCCCATGTGGCGACTGACCCTTCCTTCTCACATACACTTAATTTCCCTTTGTTGCCAAACACATACAGTTTGCTATGCCTCAGTGTGGTTGAATATTCTGATATGATATTGCTTGTATGTTTACTATATCACTTGTTTGTGTGTAGTTCATGATACAATGTTTGTTACCACCTTTCATCCCATTCTTCATTGGCTCCTTCTGTCCCCCCCCCCCCCTCCCCCCCCCCCCCAATACAGAGTTGCTCTCTCTCTCTCTCTCTCTCTCTCTCTCTCTCACACACACACACACACACACACACACACACACACACAGAGAGTCACAGTCACACATACACACACAGAGTCACGGTCACACACACACAAACACACACACTGAGTCACAGTCACACACACACACACACACACACAGAGTCACAGTCACACACACACAACACACACATTGAGTCACAGTCACACACACACACACACACATATACAAACACACGCACACACACACCTTCTGATACTGGAGATCCAGCCCACTCCTTACCCATCCTCCAACACCATTCCCTGCTTTCTGTTTTTGAACTGTCCTCATTTCTCCACTCCTCTTTCATGCACTGCCATTCTCAACTGACTGCAATGTGGGGGATGCTGCTTGTGCTGCTTTTTTTGTGTGTTTTTTTTTTTTTTTTTTAAATCATGTTCTTTGTGAACCCTGAAGAAAGTGCATTTGCTGAAATCTACTTTGTCTGTTTTGCAGTGTGTAATAAATCTGTGCTACTTAGCACTTTGTTTCAAACTGAGTGCGTTATTATTTTGTTTTCTGGCTCATTTTCAGTAACACTGCAAACTGTTTACCCGAACATACGTGTACTGTTGTTTAACTCGATCAAGTTGAAGAAGTAAAGGTACCATAATAAAAACAAAAAAATCTCCCTCAAGTTCCAGAGGATTTGCCATGTTCAAAACTCAACACTTTGATGTTCTCATTAACATCAGGTGGACACCACATGTTAATTCACAATGGGCTGTACATCGATGTCGGACATCACACAGTCATTGAAAAAGGGCTCAGAATATCTGATTGTTTTTTCTGGGCGAAGATGACAAATATCCCATTTATTTTTTCGTCTAAGTATCACTGACCAATCATTTTTTTTTTTTTTCCAGTCAGCTTGGACATTGTATGTGACAATTTTCAATCGGACATTGTATGTGACAATTTTCAATCGCAAGTCAATCCCCCATAAACAGCCAGTTGAATAAGGACAAAGAAAGTAGAACTTGTCAAATATCCGACAAGGTAGAGCACTCCCAGCCAATCCTGTTTGTACTACTGAGACTTAATCTCTGTTGCCCATGCGTGGAACAAAACAATATTCAGGTCTCTTTTGCTGCTGCTTAAAACAATCAGTTCTGTTCTGTAATGCCCCTCCACCCAGAAAAAAATACATGATGACCCAAGGTCTTAAACTAGCATTTTCAGTTTCTTGGCAAGCACAGAGGGTACTGAGGGAGACTGACCAGATGGCCTCTGATAGGAAAAGAATGCTGTTCAGCACTAGTGGCAGAAGCAGCTAGAAAATACATATTCATAGCTACAAGAAAAAGAGAGATGCGTCATTTCAGTTTTATTTGTGGGACTGTTATAACCGTATATTGATTTACTGATATTCAAGACAGAGACAGACAGACAGAGAGAGAGAGAGAGACAGACAGACAGACAGACAGACAGACAGACAGACAGATAGACAGGTAGACTGATACATTGACAGAGAGAGAGAGACATAGGGAGGCACTGTGTAAGATGAGTATCAGAGACACAGAGAGAGTCAAATGTTTAAAGTTGGCTTGACGGGAAGATACTACCTTTCCTTCATTGATTTTCTTAACTCATTCCTGACAACTTCCGATATAACTCATTATAAGATGGCTACCACAACTGCCAATTTATAAGATAACTCATAACAGCAAGTGTGGTTCTAATTCTTAAAAACAAGTCCACTTACTTTCAGTGTGGACCATGGTTTTATAAGGTTATCTCCCCTGTGCAACTTCATTCCGAATGTTGAATGCGTGTTGTCACTGTGTTGGATTTTTCTTTATCATTTTTACTGAGTGCATTTATTTTTCTGTGTTTTCCTCAAAGCAGCCCAGGCACCAGGATTGAGTCTGTGTGTCAACTGAGTCAGAAATGGGTTAAAAACATTCCTTATCAGCTTTTGAATCTTATTCTTAATCACCTTGTCAGTTTAAACTCAATTTCTTTTCAGACTGTTAACTATTAATCTGTACATGATACATCATTTAAGCTGTTTGTACTTGTTTTATATGTTAATTCTATACAAAAAAATTTTAAAAAAAAAAACAATCTGCTCAACTTATGATGACATTTGGTTCATTTTCAATATGGCTGATAACTTGTAAGTTGTTGAAACATGTTTGTGACAAAGTGAATGTGTTCATGTCGAATCAAATAAGTTTTATGTCCCATACGTCTTGGAGTGGAAGAGAGAGAGAAAAAAATGCCCTCTTATATCTGAGTGACACAGAACAATTGTCCTATGATTGCCCATGAGGATGTACCCCTCATGTATGATACTACTGTAACAAAGTTGAAATGGAAAATAAAACTTGCACACAATAACTGACGTATATGTAAATATACAGAAAAAGGATGCAATGCAGCAAAAACACTCCATATAACACAGGTTACCAAACAATCATCACAACCTTTCTTTAAACAAAATAGACAGAAAGAATGACAGTAGAATTCAGTTACTGCTGAGTAAGATCATGCAAACAAACAGTAATTTTCACAGTCACATTCCCTTGCTCTGTTTTAATGCAGGCACACTACACATGAAATTTTAGAAATACAATGTGCACAGATTTGGTTGGTTGGTTGGCTAGTTTTGTGTTTGTCTGCTTGTTTGTTTGTTGTGTTCTTGCTTTTTACTTGCTCATGAAGACATAAAAATCGTTTGGGTTGATTTAATATACATCAATGCAATGTGTGTTGATGCATTTGTTCTTTGGTGTAACATGTCCATGTGGAAGAAAAAAAAGCCTTTGCAAAGGTGAAAAGATAGAAAGAAAGAAAAAGTGAACTCCATCATTGAAGTCAACATGACAACAAAAACTCTGCACCAGCAAAACTGATCTGGAACAGAAGTGAAGTGACAAGAAGAGGGCTTACTTGGCATGCTCTCGGACGCCATCCTTGGAGCGGAACAACACCTGGCACCCAGGGATCTTGCAGTGATAGTGGTCTTTATACAGCAGCTGACAGCGTGAGTGGCATGGGTCATTGGCTGTGTACCTGAAACAGGAACCATGCGTCTTGCAGTGCAAAACCTTCCCCTGATGCTTCACATGGAAAATGTTACTGAAGAATCTGGAATCTCTGAATACCCGAGAAGCTGGCACATGATACCAAGGGAATTCTGTGCTGGTTCAGCCAATCACAAATGTGAAGAAAAAGAATGCAGGGCAGGACAGTGAAGTCATCTAAAATTGTACCAAAGAAAGCCAGCAGAATGGAAATCTACAAATATCAATCAAAATATATCAAGGTGGAGTCGCTTACACACTTCAGCAAAATGTGGGGGGTGTCCATTTCCATCTTTCACTCCTCTCTTCTACACAGTGATTTACAAAGTGTCTACACCAGAAGCTCAAAAGACTAATAATATCCCAACAGGATGGTCACAAATCAGACATAGGCTTGGCACACAGGGACATATTCCAAATATTTGGCATTACGAATACCATGCTTTCCAAGCAATTCATAGATGGATGTTTCACAAATCAGATGTAAACTTGGCGCATAGGTTCATATTCCGAACTTTTGTGAATCATGAGTACCATGCTGTCAAGGGATTGTATGCAAAAATTTGCGGTACTGGAGTCAATGGATAATTAATCTTGTGAACAGCTATGCATTCACTTTGTACAAGTTCTGTGTAACATTATAATTACAATAAAAGGCTATGTCACCATCTCTTTCCAACATTTGTCCTATTTCAGTTAACTTTGCGACGATGCTATAACTGCTGGTTCCTTTATCTTGACAGCAGACTGACTGTGTACAGTATCTGACATCAAAAGCTGGATATTAATTTGGCAGAAAAACAACTTACTGTACCTCACTCCCCACTCATTTTCTTATTTACTTGTTAAAAAAACATTTCACAAAATTTTACAATAGAATTATCCTCTCCCTTTTGTATGACCTTAAAAATTTTCTTTCATATATTTTGCATTTCTCTTAAGCTGATGAACTATTTATCCTGACTGACCTGGTGAAGTGGTTCTTCAAGACCCCATCCCTCAATCACATCTCAGATAATTTGATAAAAAAAAAAAAATTCATGTTCACATAATTCTAAAAACAAAAAAAAAAGCAACAACAAAAACTATTCAAATTTTTCAGACACATAGAATGATCATTTTTCATATATACCTAGACAATCTCTTTAACATTTCTCCTAATAAGCTGATGAACTGTCTTCTCTCCTGACTGACCTGATCAAGTAGTTCTTCCAAGACTCATCCCTCTCTCGCTTCTCTGGAGCCCCCACTTTCTTCATGGGCGGGCGCAGTGTGATGATAGGAGCGGCCAGGTTGCTGGTGTCCACTCCAATACTGGCATCTGAGGTGGATTTCACAGCGCTGACTTTCATGTCTGACGTGGATTTCACTTCCCTAGCTGTGATCCCCTCCTGTTGCTCCACTTGAAGTGTCTGATGGGCAGAGATGGAGAGGTTGAGAGAGTCGTTCAGGTTCTCCTGCTTCACCTTCTCCAACCTGGCAACAGGACTCGCGTGTGGATGGGCCCATCATCTGACTTACAGATGGGACCTCTGCGTCACTCTCCACATCTGACTTAGGTTCCTGTTTGATGCGGATGGGCTGTGGCTTAGGGACATGGCTTGCTGCTGCTGCTCTGGATGGTGAGACTGGGTGTGCTGAGACTGGGGCATGTGGGTCACAGCCTGGATAGCCTCTGTCTTGTGAGTGACGGAAGCCTCAGTGCTGCTCTTGTGACTGGCAGCCACCGTGGTGAGGGCTAAAGGCTCAGCCACACTAACGTAGGAGCGCTGATGATAGACATAGTCTGAGCTCCTGCTGAAACCACAGTGACGTTCGGAGCCAACACCGCACCGGTCCTTCCCTCCAACTTGATAGGAAGGGGCATCTGCTGAAGGATCTGACCAGCCATCACCGTCCCTGCCACCATGGGCTCTCCGTAACCCTGCAGCGGGATGGAGGTCAGGTTCACTTTGGACACCAGAGGAATAGCAGCTGTGGGCAGGCAGCTGCCATGTTCGGGGCCTGTGGGTGAGGAGAGGGCTGAGCCTGATTGGTCGATGGTTGGATAGGTCGCTGAATTTGACGATAAGTGCGATACAGGTTTTCAAATTCTCTGCGTTCATGCTTACGTTTGTGGGAATAGAGTTGAGCAGTGGAGTGAAGGACATAGTTGCAACCTGTGTCATGCCACAGAAAACGACCATTTGTGAACACCAACATAAAATCGCTCTGTGACATTTAGGAACCACACTGTGATTTTGGTGCAAACATTTACAAATCTGTCACTGTCACCCATCAACCAAATTGAAATAAATAGCTTAATTTTCGAAAATAATATCTAACCATTATGCATATTGTCACACAGAAAACTACAACCAGACTGGAGTTTTGAAATTCTATATTAACTCACAGACACAGTCAAAGCTAATTTCTGGGCAACACTTACAATTACTTCCCATGCCCTGTGTGTGTGTGTGTGTGTGTGTGTGTGTGTGTGTGTGTGTGTGTGTGTGTGTGTGTGTGTGTGTGTGTGTGCACATGGGTGCATGTAGGTGTGAGTTTATGCATCTTATAATAATGTGAAGCGCCTTGTAGTCCATAGAGTATATTTTCAAAAACATTGCAGTTGTTACATCTCACACTTCTCTTCTCCCCCCACCCTTCCCCCCTTTCATTTGATTTTAAGTCACAAAAAGAAGACTCCATAATGCTAAAACTCTCTCTAGGAACCCTTTACAATACTGCACATGTATGTGTACATGTTGAAAACAATGCAGACGCTCTCCCTGACACCTTCAATCACACACACACACACACCACACACACACCCACCACCACACCCTTAAACCCTCAAAGTCTCTGTTCAGTTTGATTTCAAACATAAAAAGAACATTCTGCAATCAGACAGATCTTTTTTAATCTTCCCCCTCCCCCCACGCCGCCCCTCATCACTCGCATGTTACTCAAAAAAAAAAATTCCACAATGGTGACAAATCTGCCAAGTTTGTGTGTTTAGTTTCAATCATCTATGTACCTGGTTGGAATTCCCCACTGAGCAGAGGCATTCGTCTGCAATTCTTGTGCCTCTTTTTCTTTTTTTTTGGGGGGGGGTGGGAGTGGAGGGTTGTGTTTTTTCTTTCTTTTTTTTTTTTTTTTTTCAAATTTTTCATCTGTACCTGGTCGGATGCAATGAATGTGGTTGCTGATCTTGGAGAAACGACATCCATTGTAGGAACAGTGCTCATATTTCATGAATTTCTTGAAAACCGTCACGGCCCAGGATCTCATCCTTCTGGTGGTAGCTCTTGTGTTTCTCTGCACCAATTAAAAAGGTTCATAGAGATAAACATTGTATCACAGTCACACACACACACACACATACACACATACACGCGCGCGCCACACACACACACACACACACACACACACACACACACACACACACACACACACACAGATGATTGTTTTTTATATTTAAAAGGCTGTTCACTGCAATTGGCAAGTCTTCTGCGTTCTAGCTTGAGGAAGATTTTGAATACACACCACAAATTTGCAATAACACAGTGTTCGTTGTTTTTATTATCCTCTGGGAAAAATTAGAAACACACACACACACACACACACAAAAACACACACAACACACACACACACACACACACACACACACACACACACACACAGAGGCACAGACACACAAACATGCACTTCTAGGTTCTACCACTGTTCTCTGTGAACAGTCATGAAAAGAGGACCATTTCATTGGGAAAAAATAGAAACACACACACACACACACACACACACACACACACACACACACACACACACACACACACAACACACACACACACACACACACACAAACTTCACTTCCATTTCTACCACTGTTCTCTGTGAACAGTCACGAACAGAAGACTATTTCAATGGGAAAAAAGAAACACACACACACACACACACACACACACACACATATATATATATAATCCAGCCCAGCACTAACCCATATCAGCTTTATGCTTAAATGTAAAGTTGCAGTTGGAGCGTCGACAATGGAAGTGGGTTGTCCTCTGCCCGTAGAAACCACAGGTTGTGGTACCGCAGTCCTCAGTGGCGCGGAATCTCTGAAAGCCTTCCTGGATGATGGGCTGAGTCTTTGCGGTGATAGTTAGCATGCATCTGAACATCTGATGTGCTGATGTAGACCTTGTCGCAGCCCGCCTGGTACACAGCATTTCCAAAGTTGTGGGAAATGAGGCGATTTCAATGTTATGGAAATAAAGCGTTATTTTTTTAAAGTATCATCCAAAAGAAGTTTACAATGTCATGTAAACTGATAGATTTTCAATAGCTAATAGCACAGGTTATTGCAAGAGACATCAGAGGTGTTAATAAATCATATATGCATGTAAAAAACAAGAACAACAACAACAACAACAAAAACGAAAAAACTAAACAAACAAACAAAAACCATTGAAAACCAGTTCAGCTAACATGCTAAAAATGGCATAGAATTAGACACATTCTCCTCTTTAATCTTAGATCTAATGAAAAATATATGCCTCCTCAAGAATCTTAAATTTGCTAAAAAGTAAACATGATTACACATACACACACACACACACACACACACAGACACACACACACACACACACACACACATTTTGGGAAGAACTGATGAATGGATGTTGTGTTCAGATGAAAACTGAATTATCAAGCACCTCACATGGCAGGTGACACCTCAGAGACTTTACATTACGATGTGTACCTGGCTGGGAGCTGACCAAGTTGCAAAACAATGACTTAAGAAGCAGAAGGAATGGTAGTCTGTGATTCAAGTCTGACACAAAGAGACTGAATCTTTTTTCTCCTCCTCTCCACTTAGTCTTAAGAGGGGGTCTGGGTAATAGTCTTTTCGATGCAATACTAAACTGAGGTCTTATGCACAATGTGCACTAAGCATACATAAAAAACATGGTGAGAGCAGATAATTATCAAGCAAATGTTATTATTATTTTTTTTTTTAATGCAGTTTATCACAAAAAAAAAAGAAAAGTTTTGGAGAAAAAAGTGGATGGAACCATACATACTAGGGAAATGCAATTTCTTGACCGAGAGACCCTAACTTTACACAGACAAATCTACTGTGGTGTGAGAAAGTCATAAAATGAAAAGGACACAATTCACCCACTCCATTAATGACCCATCTCTTACAGACCTGAATGCAGTGATAGTGAGTTTGTCGCTTGTTGTGTGTACAGCTACCGAACTTGATGCTGCAATCGTCCAAAGGAGAGTAGCGCAGGAATCCATGTTGAAGTGACTCGTCCCTCTTCCTGTGCCACTTGTAATGGCGTATCATCTCTTCCTTCTTGACGAACACCTGAAGACATGGGCTTCTTATGATATGGGTGTCAATACACTCTGGATAGAAACAATGAATACAGGCATCAATGCAGCTCAACATGATCATGATCAATCTATTACTCTTACCTATGTCATCTATTACTCTTACCTTACGTCAAGAGATCATTGTCTGTTCCCTCCAAACTGCAGTCATCACACGTTTCATGTTACCGTAGAAAGTCCATCAACCCTTAAGCTGCAGCCTTCATCAGAGACATCTTGGTGATCATCGTTGGTAGCTTACTTTGAAACTGTAGTCATATTCTGTCACGTGGCAATCATTAGCACATGACCATCATCAATCATTCACCTTCAAATTGCAGTCATATCTACATCATATATAACTCATCAGTTTCTTGTCCGTCATCAGTCTCTTACCTTGAAGTTGCAGTCATGGCAGTGGTAGTGATCTCTGTATCCCAGTCACGACAATGACTACCCCCGCATTCTGTGCCATTATGAAATCTGTACACATAACAACACATTTTGTTCACATTACGTGCCATTATGAGGAGTCCACACATGACAGTGTTCTCACAGTCTGTGCCATTATGAAGCCGGCACACATGGCAACATATACATTTGCAAAATCTGTGCCATTATGAAACCTGCACACATTTTTTTCACAATCTTGCCAACATGGAATCTGCAGACAGATGAACACATTACTCCCGCATTCTGAGCTGTTACAAAACCTGAACACACAGTAACACATTACTCACATATTCTGCGCCATTTTGAAACCCGCATCAGTGGAACTACTGAAACGCATTATTTTCACAATCTGCACCTCTTTGGGACCTGCTATATATGGCAACACACTTTCTTTCACAGAACGTGCCATTATAAATCTGCACAGATGGCAATACATTACTCTTTCATTCTGTGCCATTTTGAGCTTTGTACATATAGCAACACATTGCTTTTACATTCCCGACCTAAAACCAATGCACTGGGTAGCATATTAAAAGATGAAATGTGCACTTTTGTCAATACATTATCATCCACATCCCTCCTTTGCCCCCTCTTCCACCATCCTCAATTCAATGCATTCTGGGCACACCTCAGCAAAATACAAACCATGTCTAATGAGGACTGCTCTTTGCTTGGAATGTAACAATCAGAGGCCCAAATAAACAAAAAAACAGACAGACCAAAGGCCCAAAGCACGCTAATTTCATACAAGAGAAACAGACCAGTGAATTTTCAACATATATGTCTACTTCAGACATCACACAAAAATGACATCATAAATGCACAAAACGCAACTCCCTGAAGGACCGTTAGCAAAAGAGTGATTATAGCTGGATGACATTGCTTTCACACACTGTGGGAGTACAGTCTTTCAAAACCAGTATCCTTGACCCTAGAATGTTTACAACCAGCTGACCACACAGAATCATATCTAAGCTGAGGTCTCTCCGAAATAACAAACAAGTCATGGCATGACGTTTACAGCCCAGCCCAACCACAGAGGTCCATTCAGGCTGCAAACAAGTTATAACAAACAGTCCCCCAATCAAAATGCTGAGACTGAAGTTAAAATTCAGGTCAACTCCTGCATCTAAAACGCTGATTTCATTCAACATTTATAACCAACCCAAATAACAAATAATGAAAAATGAAACTCAGCGTCAAGTTATAAAGCGTCTGTCCAATCTCAATTTCTAGAAAAAAAATCATGGAAGACTGGTGACTATGTTGTACACTATTAGCAGCACAATGCTTAATTTCAGTGATACATCTTGGCTGAGAAAAGTTAACGATCGTATTCATATATATGCACACATATATGTACATGTGTACATGCGCCTGTGTCCACACACACAAAGAGAAACAGAGAGGGGGGGGTTGGGGGTGGGGGTGAGAGACAGAGAGAGAGAGAGAGAGAGAGAGAGCGAGCCAAGTGAACAAGAAATGATTTCCCAGCACTCCACCCTTCAATGGCTTTCAACCCACTTTTTGATGTATTTATTGTAGTCAGAGGAGGAGACTTTGTGGGGGGTTCCACCGGTTCCTGAGGACTGTTTAACAGCAGGTTTGACATTGTGGAACTTCAACTTGATGGGCTGGGTTCCGCTCCCTGTGGATGAGGATCTGCCATTCTCACTGGGCTGCCCTTGCCTTGAGCTTCCACTCTCTGCACCTGGACACATGCACATAAGACAAACCTGTCAGATGACATGAATTTACACACATTTGTGAGTGCACTCATATGCACACACACAAATATTTCAGTACATATATCAATCCTTATACAAACCACAATGCAGATGAATTCAGAAAGTACGAGAGAAAAATACATAAACGCTATTTTTTTTCTATGTACCGCCCACCTACAGGCAGAGAATAATGCTCCATTCAGCACCTGTTAGCACAGTCAGAGCCTACAGCAGCATATAAAAACCATTTTTAAATCTAAAACTAATGTCAGGTATCATAATTGACTTTATCTGTTACAATAAATGTTGATTATCATACAAGATCAGAATTTAAGCACAGAAATTTATAAAAGAAAAGAAAAAAAAAAAAAATTGCTACACATGCCACGTAAGCAATCATTGTGCAACCATAAACACTGCACATTCACACGGAAAAGACTAGCCCTATCAGTATATAAGCAAAATGTTACTAGTTGTTGGGAAAAAAGCGATAAAAAAAAAAAAAGTAAACAAGACAAAAGGTTCTTTCTTGCTTGCTCAGCAACAGTTGACAGACAAGATGTCTGAGTTATGACTGCCAAACTCTCAGTAAGAAAATCCTGTATTGTTCATACTATGGACACATCAGCGTCTGTTCTCTGAAAAAAGATAGCCCTGCTGTTGTTGATTTTTATTTTTTCTGTCCAATCACAATCTGCATCAGACCTGCAGGAGACTAACTGCTGAGTCAGAAGGAACACATTAAAAGCATGTATGGACTAGCGGATCACACAACTCGCTTAGAAAGGGACAGGTTTCAAGGTCCAAGGTTCCAATTTTGCATGAGCAGAATTTTTTCTCTTCTCAAGACGTATATGGAGCTCTGAATGCTGGTCTTTTAAATGAGGCCATGAAGCAAAGTCCTCTGAGCAGCATGCACTGTGCATTGCTGAAAGAGCCCATGGGAACAGCAGAGTCATCCCTGGCAAAATTCTGCCGGAAAATCCACTTTGAAAGAAAGAAATACAAGCACGCGAGCAGACAAAAAAAAAATTGAAAAAAACAAAACTACAAAACGAAGATCTCTGTGCCATAAAAATGCACTTTAATGAGAAGAGAAGCCTACATTTTTATTAAAAAAAACTTTCTGTTCTGATGATGAAGTTACAAACACACATTATCCTGATTTCAATTGTTAGCTTTCATCAAAGTATTTGGATAAAAGTAATAGAAGTAATGTCAATAGAAAAATTGTCATGTTATTGCAAATGAGGATCAAATTCTTTGTTTCAATAATTTTTTACAAGCACACTATCTCATGCATGCTCATATAAATGCATGCATTTATATACTGTCATTGTACACACACACACACACACACACACACACACACACACACACACACATTATTGCATGGTCTGTGTCTAGGAAAAGGGCTAATGCAGGCCTAATCACAACCAGGGCCCCTCAATGTATTTTGTTTATTGTAACACCCATGTTCAAACATCAAAATGAGCTGTCATGTTGGATTTATATCAGAAAATATTCATAAACTTGGCCATTGTACCCTAAGCTGACAATATTTAGACTGTAAAGTAACCGGGGCTGGGGTCAGACCTAAAACGAGCAGTGGGGCCATGTGAACTGTGTACAAATTTTTTCCCTGGCTGATTTCTTAACCCAGCACCTGTCTAATATGGATTGATGGGAATCTACATCACATATCCTTTGTTTGTCTGTCTGTGTCTCTGTAAGCACAGATTACAATTTTAGGGAGGCAGGATTCCAAACCTGTTTTTAGGATCTGTAAAAGCAGAAAAGAGGACCTCTCATCTTCAGTTTTTTGGGGAGACCCTTGTGAGGGGGAGAGGGGGCCTCTTACCTTTCAATATTGTGTAAAAGTCAGGGAGGGGGAAGGGAATACTGAGGTTGGGGGGTGTGGGGGGGTGGGGGGCATGGTAATAAAAGGAGGTGGGGAAGGGAAGGGTGAGATCTGTACCATAACATATTCTTCTCTACATTCCTAGCAAGCTAAACTGGTAATCCAGGGACTATTGATATGGTATACTATCTCAAGACTATCAGTTAATCGAGCATATGACCGTGTGTGTGTGTGTGTGTGTGTGTGTGTGTGTGTGTGTGTGTGTGTGTGTGTGTGTGTGTATGTATGCGTGCGTGTGTGTGTGTGTGTGTGTGTGTATGTGTGAGTGACTGTGTGTGTGTGTGTGTGTGTGTGTGTGTGTGTGTGTGTGTGAGTGTGTGTGAGTGTGAGTGTGTGTGAGTGTGTGTGTATGTGTGTGTGTGTGTGAGAGAGAGGGGGGAGAGAGACAGAGAGGAGGGGGGGGGGGGGGGGGGGGGGAGAGCCAGCCCACTGTCAAGCTATGCATAAATAAGTATTGTAACAGATATGCATCTCCTCTTTTTCTTTTTTACTTCAGCTTACTTTGGGTTGGTATGCGAGTATTTTTTTATGTGTTGATGAATGGTGTTTATTAATTCAAACTATGTTTATTGTAAAACATATTGAGCTCCCTGACAAGGAAGAAAATGCTCTTGAAATGTCCACTATTATCACTGTAAAACACTGTGCAATTTCCTGGCTTTCATGCCACTCCCTCAACACACTCAACACCCACCCCACCCCCCCCCACCCCCCAGCCTGACCCTTTGATGAAAATCTTTGATCCAAAATGGAGCAAAGAAGCAAAATAGTACAGCCTCAACCAAGACACATCTTACCAAAGTGCCATTCTGGATGACACAAACATTTGTGTCACGATACAGGAAGTGTTTAAAAAAATCTTTGTTTCCTTCTTTATCTTTTTATTACTTCTTTCTATTTTTTTTTCCTAAAGGGGGGAGAAATCAAGAAATCCTGTACCCTCTCCCCCCGTCCTCCCAGATCCATCCCTGCTCTGTGTACGTCTGCTAGCGACTACGTCTTTCCAACGTACATTGAATTTCATTGGGATCGAATGAACGGTTGTTGATTTACAGACAATTAAACAGAGGATGGGTCGAAATCAAAGTTCGCAAAATCTGTTCAGTTCACAAAATCATTTCAATAGTGGGTGTGGCCACCGCCATTGGCGAGACATTCCACGCAGCGACTCCTCATCGAGTTGACCAGTGTTCTGATGACCCTCTGAGGGATTCTCTGCCATTCCAGTTTGCAGCATTTGGAAGAGATCCTGGCGGTCTCTGGGAGGGTGGATGGTTCTCCTTCACACGTCTCCCCAACTCATCCCACATATGCTCGATGGGATTGAGGTCGGGACTATACGCCGGGAAGATCATCCTGTTGATGCCGGCCTGCACAATGAAGTTTTCGGCCACCCGGGCCCTATGTGGCCGAGCATTGTCGTCTTGGAAGACTGCCATGGGTCCTATCCGTTGCATGGTCGGAACAACGAAAGGCGCCAGGATTTCATCCCGATATAGCGGATGCCTGTGAGGTTTCCCATCAATATGGTAGAGTGTGTGTCTTGTGGTGGAGGCTGAAGGCACCCCATACCATAACAGATCCTCCCCCCCCAAAGGCCCTGGTCTGGCGAACAGCTGCATCAATGTAACGTTCCACCACACGCCTCCAAACTCTAGTTCGGCCGTCATTGTGTTCAAGACTAAACCGCGACTCATCTGAAAAGAGGACCTGGGACCACTGTTGTTGGTTCCATCTCACATGATGACGATGGCAGAAAGCTCGGCGAGCCAGCCTATGGGCTGCTAGCAGTCGTGGTCGAACAGCTGGGCGACGTGATCTGAGGCCGAAGTGGTGAAGACGGTTTCGTATGGCTGACGGCTGAGGATGGTGTTATTTGCCATACGAAGCTGCCTTTGGATGCTGGTGGAAGTGGTATCCCGCTGCAATAGGGCCTGCCTCTCGATGAAACGATCTTCTCTGGGAGTAGTCTGCCTAGGCCGACCTGACCGTGGCCTCTCTTCAACGCGCTGTTGGTCGCCCTAAAACGCTGATTCAGTCTAACAATAACTGAATGATGCACACCAAGTCGTCGCGCCACTTCAGCCTTTGCAATGCCATCTCTTGTATCCACGCAATCGCCCTGGTTTTGTCAAAGGTGCTAAGTTTTTCTTCGTGGTGGCATGGTGAGAAAAGGGCTGACAGTAACCAACCCCGCGCTTAAAACAGCCAAAAGAAAGGGGCATAAAACTCACTTGAGAGACTGCTCTTGCACGGGAAAAAAAGAATTTTTTCATTTTACACATCTTGTGTCGCCAGCAAGCTTGATGCAAAACAGGCACAGTTAACGCAACTTTGCACTTTTTATCCCGCGCGGTAACGAGGTCACCAAGACCCCCGTGCGCACTACCAGTTGACACAGGCTGGATTACACACCTTTATGAAGCCAATAGCATAGACTACCTAGCACTTCTTTGCGGTCGGCTGGGCTATAAGCAACATTACCTTACCTAGCAGTTAAAAATGCTCTAAATGTTCTGTCAGTGGCCATATCATGAGTTGCTTTTACTTTTTCAACGCAGGACTTTTCTGAGTGTGATGTGTCAGCCCAGGAAAGGCCATGGGGGACCAGCTGGGCTGTAATAATAACACTGGAACCCCTGCTTGTGTGTCAAACTGTGCACCACTCTGTCTGGGATTCAACTACTTACGTGCTATCTGAATCAACATTCACCGAGATATACATTGCTTTACTGGTTTTGGAAAGGCCCATGATCAGATGGTTAGAACATTTTCTTGCAGAGCTGACAGTCGTAAGTTTGAACCACTATAGGAGTTCGATTATTTAAGCCTGAAAACCCCAAATCCACCCAGCAATAAATGGGTACCTGATTCAGCTCAGTGAAGGTTGAAAGGCAGTGGCAGGAGAGAGATCCATCATGCCATGCTCTGGACACAGCAAACCTCTGACAGTTCACTGTCCCAACAGCCAAAACTTAGGGCGACTCTAACGAGTTTTAAAAAAAAAAAAAAATTTTCCTAAATATTACACATCAGCCTGTCTGGCTGCATGTTTGTCTGTATATCCGTGTGTTGTGTGATCAACAACTTGCAGGATATCTATATTAACTTTATAAACATCTACAACATTTTTCTGTTCAGGTATGTGGTAGAGATCAGTCCATGCCTGTGTCTCTATGTATCCGCTGGCAAGTCAACATTTTGCAGGCTGTTGCTAAATTCTTTTTTTTAAGAGAAGTTTGTCATGGTTGGTTACAGCTGATAATTTCCACATTCTTCTTCTGCCCTCAAAGCAGCACATGTTGTCATATTGCAGTTTCTACCAAATTTAGGCATTTCTGCGTTCTCTCTTTTGCCTGCCTGCTGGCCTGTCTACCTGTATGTGTTCCATGCTGGGCACGGTAGTCACACAGGACACTGAGCAGTTGGAAACATAGGCTCAGTAATGATCACTGGAATCCAAAAATCTGATCTATCTTTAGTTGTACAGATCTGCAACTTGTAGTAAACATCTATCTTTAGTTGTACTGATCTGCAACTTGTAGTAAGCAGCTATCTTTAGCTGTACAGATCTGCAACTTGTAGTAAGTGTGTGTGTGTGTGTGTGTGTGTGTGTGTGTGTGTGTATGAGTGTGTTGTGTAAATGCATGTGTATATATGTATGCATGTGAACACGCAAGTATGAATGCTTTACACACGTGCATGCACACTGCGTATTTGTAAGAACATGCACACACACATATATGTGCATGCACAGCCATGCATATGTAAATGTGTGCATGTCTGAGTCCACACCGCATGCATCAGCATACATGTTGCACATGCAACAATCACATGACTGTGTTTCTGTGGGCTGTATGCATCAATGTGTGTATGCACAAAAGGATGAAGCTGACTTAAAAGCTGCATCGAAACATATGATAACTGATATCTAAAATACTGGCAAATTCTCCCTCAATTTTCCATCATCACCACCAGGACAGCAGTGAGTAAGTCTGACAATGTGTTACATCAACAGCAGAGGTTAAATGTCCACCCCTTCCACCAGCTCCTCCCCTCCCAACTTCTCCACCACCCCCAATCCCTCAACATTCAGAATGAACAGACAGTGTTGGCAGCCTTTGTTAAAATATGTGCCAGCCCTCTGTATCAGACCATAAATAAGCCTCCATAATCTGTGTGTCCAGAGTGACAGCTGTTGAGGACAATATTATCACAGAATTAAAAGCCAGGTTGACCTCTTATGTGTGCTGATGCACTTAACTTAAAAGACTGCTGTATGTATCATGACTGCTCTCAAATGCAGGAACACTTACAGGTTTGTCTGTGTCGTATTGTCTCCAAATTTCTGATCCACTGCAGGCGTAAGCATATGAGGCATGTGTGTATGTGTACATGTGGTTGTGGAGGGCCGGGATGGAGGGAAGTGAGTGAATGTGTTCATCTCTGTGTGTGTGTGTGTGTGTGTGTGTGTGTGTGTGTGTGCGCGTGTACGTGCGTGCATGTGTGTGTGTGTGCGTGCATGTGTGCGTGCGTGCGTGTGCATGAGCGTGCATGTGTGTAAAGAAAATGGATCAAAGGGGGAGGGGGAAGATGATAATAGCAACATGATGTATTTGTAATAAGAAAAAAGGGATTATATCAGAGAAATAAAAGCATGTGCATCTGCGCAAGATATGCTTGACACCAATAGATTGCTATTGTTATCATAATGATTATGCTATCTATCAAATGTAATTAATTTGCATGCGGTCTCATGTTCCATCTTAATGTTTCTGTCCTTGGGAATTTTACCCACTCTTGCTTTAAAGATCAACAGACTTTCAAACAATAGAGCTCTGACTTTTCAGCTTCTCTTAATTTTTCTTTTTCATCTTTCTCTTTGTCTCCCTGTCAGTTTATCAATCAATCTGTCTGTCTCTTTGAGGGTCTGTCTCTATCTTTACTATTCTCCACCTCTGTTATTGTCTCTATGTCAATATGCCAGTCTGTCTGTCTGTCTGCCTGTTGGTCTGTCTGACAGTCTCTGTCACTTCCCATCTTCACTTTCATATCGCCAGTATGAGTCTACCATCAAGTATTCTTCAAAGACCAGTCCATCAGGGGAATGAAGGCAATCACACATCATCAGCACTTTTTTTTTTTTCTTTTTTTTAATTTCTAATTTAATTTATTTTATTTTATTTTTTTTGCAAATGCACTCTGGCCGGCTGGTGGTGACATACTTCCACACGCAGCTTTGGAATAAACATTAAACTGCCAAATCTTAATGCATAACTTTCCAAAAATGTGATGAAGGGTGTGAACAGTTTTTTTATGGGGCACTGGAAATCAGTGAGAGCAAATGAAATAGGTCAGCACACTGCAACAGTACACACACACACACACACACACACACAAACACACGCATGCACATATACATATGTTGTTAACATCCATGCCTGTCTTTACAAACCAGTGGCAAAAGTACACTTCAACTATTGCTTCTGTTTCTTTTTTTTTTCCCCTTTCTTTTTTTTTTCTGAGGAGAAAACTTAAAGTGCATGATAGGGTAAAACAGTTCAAGAGATATTGCTTTCAGAGGACGCTGAATGAAAACCTTTCATAACACCAACCACATCGGAGCACACTGAGAGAGAAAGAAAGAGAGAGAGAGAGGGAGAGAGGGGGGGGGAAGAGAGAGAGAGAGAGAGACAGACAGACAGACAGACAGAAACACAAAGAGTGTGAGAAATGAGATGGAGCCAGGACAGACAGAAAAAGGAGAGAAGGACATGGAGAAAGGGGGGGGGGGGGGGGGGGGGGGGGGGGGGGGGGGGGGGGGGGGGGGGGGGTGGGGGGGGGGGGGGGGGGGGGGGGGGGGGGGGGGGGGGGTATGTTGAAAGGGGAGAGGGTGAGAAAAGATGTGAGGGAGAGAGGGTGACTGAAAAAGCACACAGAGACCATGCTCCCATTCCTCCCTTTGCCTCCTCACTCCTGCAGCCACCTCCCCTCCCCCCCCCCCCCCCCCCCCCACACACCACACACACACCCCTCCTCTCTTCTCACAATCCCTCTCTCCCCTCCCTCTCCTCCACGCCCATCCAGTCAGTCTCATGGTAAGTTTTCTTCGTTGAATGTCCACCACAGTCAGGAACACTACAGACGCATCGCCTTAACGGTCAAAACTTTCACAACAACATACGTTGTTTACAACAGCCCTATCTGTGTGTTTACTGATGTGACTACGATGCATATTCTTTGGCTGATATTGGTTTTCAGACTATGTGGGAGAACTGTAAGAGTACATCACTGAGGTCAGCTGATGACTATAATTACACAAGCCTTTTGCAGCACCACCAATGGTGTGAGATTACTCAGATACACTTTTAAGCTGCAAATAGTCATGCATGCCTGCACACACACACACACACACACACACACACACACACA
>JADBJO010004793.1:7500-12500 GCA_016801955.1 Conus betulinus | reverse complement strand
CCTCCTGTCCCTCCCGCACCCCCTCCCTTTATCCCCTTCTCTCTCTCAACCCAGTCACTCCTTTCCTTCCACTCTTGTCTCCTATCCTTTTTTCTCTTCGCCCTCTTTTCCCAGCCTTCTGTTGAATCAATTTAAATGGCAGTCTTTACCAATTATTCAACAAGAGGAATCCTACCCACGCTGAAAGACGCGGCGGGGGAGTGGAAGGCGAGCGCAGGAATGGGGGGGGGGGGGGGGGGGGGGGTATATGCGTTGTGGGGAGACCAACATTCAGTCCGCACTGGTACAGTACATCCATCCCCGAAGTCGCGTGTGTTGCGAGAACCTCAGGGCGTCGCTGATAACACATTCTGGTGGATGCTCTTTCACTTTCGGGCAATGAAGTCGTGGGCAGACTGGCCGGAGAAGAAGAGGCCATATCGAAAATGTGTCGTGAGAACCTCAGGGCGTCGCTGATAACACATTCTGGTGGATGCTCTTTCACTTTCGGGCAATGAAGTCGTGGGCAGACTCGCCCGGAGAAGAGGCCCACATGGAATAGGTAGATCAGCCTCGTGTCAGCCACATGGAATGAAAACAAAAAAAGTCATAAAACCAAAGTGACTCTCCGTCCTTACAAGCACGAACCGTCTTCGCACTGTACAGAAGACCTGGTCACAGGACCATGACTGAGGACTGGCCACTACAGTCAGCATGGCATAGTCACCAAAGACAGGGAGCGAACAGGATTAGCATCTTCATCTTTTGCTAGTTGTAATTCTATTACGTGTATTAAAAGGTATTCGCCTCTTCCTTCTGGTTTGACCGGCTCTGTGCCTTCCTCCTGTCCACGGGCTGGCTGGCCGTTCACCACACTCCATAGATTACACTATCAAATCATCAGAATTGAAGCACACACACGGTGGCACGTCGACGGGCAAAACCTACATACAGGCAGTTAGTTGGCTGAACGTGCTGTACAGGGAACGAGACAAAGCTGGTACGTGGTTATCCGAGCGGACGACCTAGCCGGCTGAGCAATTCTCTCGCCCACAAGAGGTTCATTACCTTTGCTGTTCATTGCCTGCACGACTCCGCCTACGGCGAGTACTGGGTAAATGAGTGGGAAGCCCCAATGACTGCATGGCATTTTTGCAGAGCCGCATTCACTTCCTTAATCTCCTACTGGGGAATTCTGACAGCTTTTCCTACCAACTGCAAGTTAATTTTACAAACATCTGCGAAAATCATGAAGCCTGACAAGTTTACTAAAGATGAAAGTCACAGGGTGAAAAGCAAAGTATACAATCTAGCTTCCAGCTCAGTCTTATAGTCTTATCACCGATACAAAGAAGATCAATGTTTTGTCACGAAGGGCTGCAGTTCACAAAAGGAAATCGTTCCTAACTATGTTCTGTCATTACTTTTGAAGGCCAAGCACTAAATAGCAATGGCCTCTGATAGGTTTGTAAGATCTGTTAGAATTTTAACTCGTACACAAAGGGTGGGACCAAGGCCCCGCACACTCTGCAGTGCAGGACAAGTGGAACATCTCCGCCCTACCGACGAACTTCTCTGTACCATCACCGTGTCTGTTTGTAGAGTGTGCTTGTGTGTGACGCGCGCGCGCGCGCGTATGTGTGTGTGTGTGTGTGTAAACAGGGGAAGACAGCGGGAATGAGAGTAACACGGAGCACAGACACATCTAGTGCGCCCGGGGGCAAAGAAGACTCGTCACTGTTTACCATTCATCCCTAATAACAGAGATTTTCAAAACACATCGCTATGCCCATCCTCTCGCCGCCGTCCTTGCCCTCTCCCTCTCTCTCCCATTCCCGTCCCAGCCCGTATGCCTGTCGATCTCTTGGTCATTTCCCACAGTCCGGGCCCAACTATAACAGTGGGCTACACGTTGTCTACCATCTTGGCGTTACTGTCCATGAACCCAGCAGCAGTACCATAATATGTTCCCTCTGAAACTTGTCAAATGAATGAAAGTTTGTCGTTGCTGGTTTCAAGGCTTGTGTAATTCATTGCACGATCTGTCTGATGCTGAAGGCGCATGAACCTGTCACGATGACAAAGACAACATCTCTGTCCCCCCCCCCCCCCCCCCCTTCTTTAATTTCTCTGCTTCCCCTATTCTCCCCTTCCCCAAATAAGGACGCATGTTATACAGGCGAACCTATCCATGCACATGACAAAACAAAACACAAACAAACACAACAACAAAACAAAACAAAACAAACAAAAAGAAAAAGAAAAGAAAGAAGAGACAGAGAGGGTGGGGGTGGGGGAGTGTGTGTGTGTGGTGGGTGTTGGGGGGGGGGGGGGGGGGGGGGGGGGGGCAAAGCGGAGAAGAACACGCATGTCGGCAGATAGAAACAGCCAGATGCAGGTCGGTATGGAATAAGAAAGATAAAGAAGGGAAGAAGAGAGAAAGGGAATGTGTGTGTTGGGGGGGGGGGGGGGGGGGGGAGGCAGAGGGAGGTAGGAGGGGTTGGATGGGGGGGGGGGGGGGTACTCTGTGTTAGGTTTCCTTATGGGAGCAAAAACTACCCCACTTGTTTACTGTTTATTGTTTACTGTTCCCTGCCTCATTTCCCAATTAACTATACAGCCAATTAAAAAAAAGGAAGAAAGAAAGAATAATAAAAAAAAAAAACAAACAAACACACCAAGAAACTCTCTCTCTCTCTCTCTCTCTCTCTCTCTCTCTCTCACACACACACACACACACACACACACACAAAATGTGAGTGTGTGTGTGTGAGAGAGAGAGAGAGAGAGAGAGAGAGAGAGAGAGAGAGAGAGAGAGAGAGAGAGAGAGAGTGCATGTTTGTACGCGCGCGCGCGCGCGCGCGTGCGCGCGCGCGTGTGTGTGTGTGTGTGTGTGTGTGTGTGTGCACACACAAAAAAACCTTTAACGACAAGAAGTACAAACATGAAATCAAACGTAAGCCCAAAGTTTGGTCAACAGCTGTTGTCGCTTCGTTCAAATCAAAACTGATTACACAGCCGTCACTCTGATGACCCAGCTGATGTACATCCTACAAACATAATTCACGAACTAATACTGACAATGCTTGCAAGGACCTCGCTGTTACGTGAGGATGTGAGATAAGTAATATTATGCACAGCGCGTTAGATACAGTGTGGACGACCCAGTATGTCACATTTTGCCTGCATGTCTCCAGTCAAAGCCAGAAAACTAACGGGTTCAGATAAGACCTTTACAACTACGACATTACTGACCATTTAATTACTCTTTCACTGATTACAACTCAAGTGAACGTGTGCGTGTGTGTGTGTGTGTGTGTGTGTTGAAAATGGGTATAGGAAGAAAGAGAGAAACGGGGGGGGGGGGGGGGGGGGGGGGGGGGGGGGGGAGGGTAAGATATAGTATGCCGTCTCTGGTCAAGTCTTGAGAGAGAAAAAAAAAAAGTGTATGTTTAAATAATTACTCAACAAAACAGAGAAAGAAGGGAGGAAGGACAAGGCTGGAGGGGAAGGGGTGAACAAATACAGTAACAAAAGGAAAAAAAAAAAAAAAAATCATAAATGGAATGCCCTGTGCGTGCCTGCACTCTGTTCAAACGCAGCGCAGGCTTCCCTGGTTGGTGCAGGATTGTTCCCAGCTGGTTCGTTCGGTAACTGTGGACAGTTCTGCTCTGGATCCTTCCTACCCGCGCCCTTCCGGTGTATCTTTGTCTTTCTTCTTCTCACACGTCATGCTGTTTATAGCCAAGCCGACCATGGAGGCCACACGCAGTCATTCACTTTTTCATTCACTCAAGGAAGAAGAGTCCCACACATACATTCACACCCCCACACCGCCCTTTTCCATAACGTCCACTCTGATCTTGGCCAAAGGCCGCGATGTGATGACCATCACTTCCACATTTCGACTATCAACTTCTTCATATCTCTCTCCTCAACTTCCCCCCCCCCAATCTTCTTCCTCTCCAATCCCATCCCCCCCCCCCCCCAATCTCCACCCTCTATCTCTCCTCTCTCCACCTCTATCCCTCTCCCTCAGCCGCCCCTGCGCCGGATCAAAACCGATCTCCTCATGTAACACGCCATCATCCCCCTCCACTGTCTTCCGCAACAAAAAAAAAGTATGGGAACATGTCCATGTCAGTCGAGGAGAAAGTTCTTTCACCCGTTGGTGAGCTTGAAGTGAACTCCTGGAGCGATAATGACATTCCCTGATTTCGATTGATTTCGTTATCGGTAACGTGTGAGCCCTGAGCGTTCCATTCGTGCACATGTAATTTATGCACGCGTTCTCTCAGGCGAAATGTTATCACAGTCCATGGCTATGAACGACAGTGAAAGGGGTCCCGGTTAAAGCGAGTCGTCATTTTCGTCCATTCAAACATGTTGCACTTTTTGGTGATACCGGTGATAACCATAACAAAGTAAAGCCAACAACTGGCAAGTAATCGTCATTTTGGCGTCAAAAAAGAAGACTCGTTCTAAGAACTCAGAGAGACACAGACAGAGAGACAGAGAGAGAGGGGGGAAACACACTCACCCATACCCAGAGAGAGAGAGAGAGAGAGAGAGAGAGAAAGAGAGAGAGATTAGGGGTGGGGGTGGGGCGCGGAGGGAGACATAAGCAAGCAGACCATAAACCACCAATGCCAAATCAGTTCCAATCACACATCTGGTGTCTTCCAACTCTTTACCAAACATATTTCTGACACAGGAAAAGTCTGTAAGTGCTGGGCAAAAAGAGAATGCAACATTTTTCGACTAACCCTTTTTTTCCTTCCTCATTGACCTCGCTTCATCAAATTACATATTAATTTTCAAGCTCTGTAATATATCCAGACAAGTACCTGGTCATTGCATCAGCAATCATACCCGACCCGACCCGCCACACACAGCCACACACACACACACACCACAAGCCGTGAGGTTCAAACGAAATCTATTTGGAATGCATGCCATTCCTAGCTGTAACATGAGTACTCCTTGTTTTCCGCACGCTGACACTCACACACACCATACAT
>JADBJO010004793.1:0-2500 GCA_016801955.1 Conus betulinus | reverse complement strand
AAAAAAATCACTCGACAGCAAGTATTCCTAAATAAGCTGAAATATAAATGTAGAACCAAAGAATATAGTTGTCGCAAAAAAAAAAAAATTTGGGATGTTAAGATGTCTTCCCCCCCATCCCCCGCCCCACCCCCAAATGGCTCGATAGTGCGGCGCTTTCGGCAGACACAGACCGAATTATTATGGACCATGCTGACACTGTGTTATCGTTATTATGATTACAGCCGCGTACGACCCTCCACTATGGAGAGGCCCGACTGAAACTGTACAGAACCTTCATCATCTCCGTGTGTGTTGCAGCGCACCTTTTGTCAAACTTTCAATACACACTCGAGCTGCCTAAGAGTGCGCTCTCTCTCTCTCTCTGTCTGTCTGTCTGTCTGTTTAAGTTATAACTTGATATTTCATTCTCCTTGCTTATCAATTAGCTTACTGTGCTGAAGTAGCTTCAAAAAAAGACGCCTAAAAAAAAGAAAAGAAAAAGAGAAACCGGTCACCTGTATGCATGTCCAGAGGAAAACTTTGATGTAGGACATCGAATGCACTGAGGGCACTACCTTCTCAAAGCAAAAGTACATTAAAGACAAACAAACAAAGAAAAAAAAATTGAGAGAGAGAGGAGAGAGGAGGGAAAGGGGGGGGGGGGAGGAGGGGGGGGGTCGGTGGGGGGGGGGGTTGAAAGAGGGAGTGAGGACAGGTGGGGGTGAGAGTGGACGAACAGAGACATGTGACAGTCAGTTACTCTGCCCCCATACCCCCCCCCCCCCCCCCCCTTCCCCCCCCCCCCCCCTCTCTGCGAGCGCGTATATAGCGCGCGCGCGCGCGTGTGTGTGGTGATTGTCAATCTGTCCCCGCCATTTGCGACCGTGGAAAATCTTAGTGTCGAGATGTATGTTGTTTTTAACAGTTAAAAAGGTCAGATGTCGAGGTATTTGTTATTTGATAGTGAAAAGTTTGAGCATTATCATTTAAAAGTTTAAAGTCTAATTGTCGAGGTATTTGTCATCTGTTTGCCATCTGCTTTGGTGTTCGTATTCTGACTATGCAATTTGTTTTCCCACCCACCCAGTTGTCTGTTTGTCTGTCTGTCTGTCTGTCTGTCTGTCTCTCTCTCTCTCTCTCTCTCTGTGAGTCCGTTGACTTCAGTGAGCCGTTCCTCATGGCATGGCACACCCCGCTTCTCCACCCCCACCCGCCCCATCCCCCTTGCTACTCCATCCAGTGAGTTGCTTGACGGGTGGCAGCTAGGGAGAGAGGGCGGGTGGATGCCATGGTAACTCCTGGGCCTTACACCGTGTCGATAGTGCCGGGGAGGAGGGGAGGGGAGGGGAGGGGAGAAAAGAGGGGGTGGGCCTGGGTAGTATGGGTGGTAGGAAGCGGGAGGAGTGGAAAGGCAGGGAGATGTGTGGGGAGTGAGGGGGGGGGGGGGGGGGGGGGAGGCAGGCTTGATGTCTCTTTTGTTTCATGCCCTGAAGTGAAGAAACCAGTACACGGAGCGAGGGTGGGAGAGGGTGCCTGGTAAATTTATGGGGGTATGGGAAAAAGGGCTGTACAACGGGAATGTGAGGATGGACAGAAATGGTGAGCAGGGCACGAAGGGGGTGGGGGTGGGTGGGGGGAGATATCAGGCTGGTCGATTTTTCCCCCCTCTCTTCGTGTGTGTGTGTGTGTGTGTGTGTGTGTGTGTGTGCGTGCGTTGTGTGTGTGTGTGTGCGTGCGTGCGTGTGTGCGTGTGTGCGTGCGCGTGTGTGTGTGTGTGTGTGTGTGTGTGTGTGTGTGTGTGAGCGCGTGCGTGCGCGCGTGCGTGTGTGTGTGAGTGCGCGCGCGCGTGTGTGTATGTGTGTGGAAAGATAGAGTAGGAGGGGGGACGGGACGGGACGGGAGAGAGGAGAGAGAGAGAGAGAGGGGGGGGGGGGGGGAGGGAGGGAGGAATGGAGGCAGGAAAGGAGGGAAGGACTGAGGGAGAGACGGAGTTGTCTACGGTGGTGGTAACTGCAGCAACAGCCGCTGCAAAAATAGCTAGCACGACAAACAGAGAGAGAGAGAGAGAGAGAGAGAGAGAGAGAGAGAGAGGGGGGGGGAGAGAGAGAGGACAGACAGACAGACAGACAGAAGAAGGTAAAAATAAACATTAATGAGAAAAAAATATTTGCGTGAGCATTAAACACAGCTCAGTTGACTACAAAGTACAAAGAAGAAAACATGAAGCTATGCTTTCTCAAAATCAGCGCACCCGGCTTAATCTTATGGTATATCATCAAGAAAGCCACACACACACACACACATGGTATACACACACAAGAAAGCACACACACACACACACGCGCGCGCGCGCGCGCGCACCTGCAAGCATGCGCGCAAGGGAGGGAGGGAGGGGAGGGAGGGAGGGGGCTGCGAAGTTTACTCTTGGTTCGGTTCAGCAGGACAACCATAAGTTCAGTAATTTACCATTTACCCCCCCCCCCTTTCTCTCTCTCTCTCTCTCACAGTCGCGTGTGCG
>JADBJO010004792.1:183996-185522 GCA_016801955.1 Conus betulinus | reverse complement strand
AGTCTTAAACAGCTGGCTCGTCCTCCACGGTTCAATCCGACCATAACTCATCATCATCCTATGTATTAGGAGCCGCGGGGAGCCCCATGTACAATCCAACAACACATGGTCTTGTACGCCTCAGCGGTGACAGCAGTCCCATGTTGTCAGGGTAGTTAGGTGGTATCAGCCGTCCTACACACCATAACCTGTTCATATGGGGTTGATGGTTCATACATGTAAGGTAGGATACTCTCCCACAACTGCCTTCGTAAACATACACCTGGTCATGCATTAATTCGCGTGTGTGTGTGTGTGTGTGTGTGTACACGTGTGTGTGTGTGTGTGTGTGGTGTGTGGGTGGTTTTGTGTGAGATGAGTGATTGACTTGTGTGTGTGTGTTTGTGTGTGTGGTGTTGTGTTGTGTGTGGTTGTGTGCATTGCGTAGCGGTGCGTGGATGGGTGAGTGAGTGTGTGTGTGTGTGTGTGTGTGTAGTGTGTTGTGTGTGTGTGTGTGATGTGTGTGTGAGGGGGGATGTCAGGAAAGGTGACGGTGAGCGGTGGGAGGGGGGGCAAGGGTGGGGGGTTATGCA
This sequence comes from Conus betulinus, assembly GCA_016801955.1. Classification (NCBI taxonomy): domain Eukaryota; kingdom Metazoa; phylum Mollusca; class Gastropoda; order Neogastropoda; family Conidae; genus Conus; species Conus betulinus. The sequence goes on along the minus strand of JADBJO010004792.1, from coordinate 184,950 downwards.
GTGTGGGCATCCATTTCTATACCCCTGTGAACTGTTATGGACTCTTCCCACGAGCCACCGGAGCACGAAAAAACGAACGCCCTGGCAACCAAGCTAGCACCGCTTTCAGAGACTCATCCACATGGATCCCATACCCCCCAAACCTACCGATCAGGACGAGAACAGTGGCGGACCAGATATTCTTTGGCAGGAGCCATCGTTCTCGCAGAGCTGCAACAGAAAGCTATATTCGCAGTCAGGCCACATAAGAAAGATAATCTGCTAGCAAAAGAAGCCCAATGAATTACTCTCTGAGCATCTATCCGTCAGTGTGCACATTCTCCTCACAGTGCTGAACGTGGATACGGTCAAAGAAAAGCTCAAACAGTTCCACCACAGTGAAAAAAGCATGACTGTCCTCTCTCTTTCCTCATCTTTGTTCTCTGGAGACACTCGTTACCCTGCTGTACACGTGAAGCCACACAAGAGCAGTTATCATTTTCAAACCCTTTCTGTGCGCCTGTGACTTGCCTGGTGCCCGTGGCACAAAGTCACTGAGGGACTTTTGAGAGAATCTGCATTCTGTTTCACAGAGTGCTTTGTAGGGTCGTTATCGATGAATCAATAAATTTCTAAGGTTTCTGGACACAACACTGACAAATCAGTGACGAGAATGCGGTTCGCAATGAGAAAAAAAAATCCGTAAGAGGATCCACAACACCCGCTGACTCAACTGAAATTGTAAGCAATCAACAATCAAATCCATCACATTCGGCGATGGAAAAACACTTTAACAGTGTCAAAAAGGGAACGCACTTTTCATTTGTGCAAGGGACGGCTTTACGTGCACAGGGTCTACATCCCTTTCCCCAAAGACAGTCTCCCTTCGAGTCGTCCGTAATCTAGCCGTCTGTCTGGGGCTTAGTCCCACATTTCCGTCACATTCTCATGCTGTTCCATTCCCAAATGGTTTAT
>JADBJO010004792.1:171496-178996 GCA_016801955.1 Conus betulinus | reverse complement strand
ACGAGTCTGACACGCAGTTGAAGTCCTAATAGGAACACAGAACATCAGGGTGTGCTCGATCTTTGCAGTGAACAACAATCAGCAAGGGAGGCATCAGCAGCCAGATTTGCATGTTTCAACACAGCTCATCATCAAAGAGTTTTCACGTGTCCAAAGAGTGTGTGGGAACCCGGCCCATAATCTCTACAAAACAACATCTGCTAAGTCACGATACCACGGAATGGCGCCGGTTACACAGTTTCAATCACTGACCAGATCGATAAAGAGCCTGAAAGAGACGGAACCATGGATGACACTAAGCCGATGTGTCCTCCCACGCATCAGTCCCACAAGCGGGGGGTTTGGTCCGGGCTTTAACGCCAAGTGCCGGGGTCTACAGTCAACTACTTTAAGGTGAAGGCTACAACTGCGCGGGCGGGGTGTGACCGTTTTATTAATTACCGCTGCTAGCTTAAGCTCAATCATCGAATGTAAAGTGATGTTTCCATGTTTAATCTCTCTCTCTCTGTCTCTCCTTTCTCGTAATTGTTCGTTACATGTTAATATTGTCTAATCCCCAATGTCCCAATTCCCCCCCCCCCTCCCCCCCCCCCCCCCCTCCTCTCTTTTTTCCGAACCCCCTCTCTCTTTTATCTCTTTAATCTCTCTCTCTCTCTCTCTCTCTTCTCTCCCCTCTCTCTCTCTCTCTCTCTCCCCTCTCTCATCCTCTCTCCTCTCCTCTCTCACCCTATTGTAAAATTATTTGTTCATGTCAGGTCCATCCCCCCTCTCTTCCCTCCTCTCCTTCCCTTTATCTGTCTTCCCATCCGGATCTCCTTGCCTGTCCTGTGTGTGTGTCTGGGTGTGTTTCTTCTGTGTGTTATCCAACTTTGTGTGTGTTGCGTTGTGTGGTGTTTTGTGGTGTTGTGAGTGGCGCTCAAGCTCGCGTGTGCGCAACTGCGCGCGGAAATGTGTTCAGTGTGTGTGGTGTACAATGGGTGTTTGTGTGGTGTTTAAGTGGTTTGTGTGATTGGTGTGTTTGTGTGTGTGTGTGACATGCGCGCAAGCGCGCGTGTGCAACTGCCGCGCGTGACCACATGGGTGCACGGTGGTGCATGCATGTACAATAGTTTCCCACTCAAGGGTCTGTTTAAGCCACAGAACAAATGCTGAGTGTGTACGGACAAATGTCTGTAACATGTCGGTTCAAAAGGGAGTAGCTGTGCCACCGCAGCAGAAGCAGCACACAGCAGCAGTAGCGCTAATTGCCATAACAGTAGCAACAGCAGCAGCAGTAGCCGCTAATTGCCACAACAGTAGCACCAGCAGCAGCAGGAGCGCTAATTGTAACAGTAGGTTAGGCCATAATAACATTAACAGTAGCACCAGCACAGCAGCAGTAGCGCTTGCCGATAATTGCCACAACAGTAGGCAAAATTCAGCAGCACAATTGCCACAGTGAGCATTAGCAACAAGCAGCAGGTAAAGCGCTAATTGCCGATTAAATACAGTAGCACATCAGCATCAGCATCACGTATTGCTATTGACACAGCAACAGCATAGCATAAGACAAGTAATCCCATAGCATGCAACAGCCGCACGAGCGCGCCAATTGCCATTAACAGTGGGTTAACAGCATAGCACCGCAGTTAAGCGCCAATTTCCATTAACAGCATAACAGCAGCAGTCAGTAACAATTGTAACGTGGGCACAGTAGTCAGTCAGGAGCAGTAGTAATCAAATGACAGTAGTGCTAAATATCGCTGTCGTAAATAACAGAATTTGCGGCACTGTAAGTAGCAAGGCAAGCAGCGGCATCAATGCCGCCATTAGCGCTGAGGATAACAACAGTGACGACGCAGCATGGCAGCAATTGGTCGTCGTCGTCCAGCATCAGAATCAGTGGCAACATTATCCCTAACCTCACACCAGACACCCACCCCCACTGTCGTCAGCTGACACACCATCACCATGTAACTGGTGGCCGTTCCTCCTCACTAGTCCGTGACCTGCAACTGACCTGAAGGGTGTGTCAGAACCACCTTGGTGCCTGATACTGCGGTGCCAGAGGGCAAAAGGCCATGCTGACGGTACCTTTCTTCACTGGTGCCACTCAGCCTAGTTCCAATAAGCACCTCTGCAGAACGAGAACGTGTGACAGCGCTTTCCCTGCCTGACACACACACACACATACACGGAGATAAAAAAACGTTCCTGTTAGCATTCACATTTAATCTGCGTTGACACCTAACTGGCCACACACACACAAATGTTCCTGCTGCTAAAGAAGGTCATTTTTCTCTTTCTCTGAAACACACTAACTGACCACACACAGAGAAAATGTGTTACTGTTAAAGTCACCCTTTTTTCTCTGAAACACCTAACTAAAACTGGCCACGCACAGATAAAATAATGTTCCTGTTAGAATCAGATTTCTCTGTAACCTACCCGACCTTAACCCACACACACCACACAGAAATGTTCCCCGTTAAAACCATTTTTTTTTATCTTCTGAAACCCGTGACTAGCCACGCACCAAGAAATGGTCCTGTCAGTCAAGAAATCACATTTATCTGAAACCAAAACACCTCACTGGCCACATACAGAGAAATGGTCCTGTTAAAATCACATTTCTCTCGCAAAAAAACCCAACCTGACCGAACTGACGGGCGCCGGTTCTTTCATCATTCTACATGTTGTATGTTTCTTGGATCAATTCTGTGGGGGTCGTTTTGAGGGCCCTTGTGAAATCTATTACCTTTAGACTGGGGCTTCCTTATTCCCCCTTTTCCTTAATTGTTTTGGAATTTTTTAAGAGTTTAAAATTTTTCTTACGTTATATGATAGGGTTTGAGAGGATTCTTAGAATTTCATCAACATTTGTGGGACGGGAGTGGGGTTTTTTTCTTGGTATGTTTTACAGTTTATAATTATTATTGTCCTTTCCGCTCGTTTTGCAAAAATTCATTTTCAATTTGTTTTTTATTTGCATTTTTGTTTTTTTCAGTGGAAAAAAAAAAGGTGTGTTTTTTTTGTTGGGGGAACCTTTTTTCTTGCGCCTTACACTTTCCATTCTTTGGACAAAGTTCTCTACAATAAAAAAAAATTCACCCAATGGTCCACCTTGGACTTTGTTTTTCCGACTCAGTGGCGTCAAAAAAAAAGTGGTAAACGTGATCGCTATTGGGCAATTCATAAATGGTAAAATGTTTTGGGAAGGGAAATTAGGAAAGCCCCCCTTGGCTATGTGAAGCAAGGCAAGGAAGAATGGTGTGGGCTTTGGGGGGGACTCCTATGGTGGTTTTTTTAGGCCATCGGTGTTTTTCTTTTTTTTTATTCTGGTCGGCATTTCGGGATTACAATGCCAAGTCGATTCCTCTTTTTTTCGTTTTCCATTTTTTTTCCGGCCTCGTTTCCGTTTTCCCCCTTCCTGCCTCCCAGGTCTGGATCAATCGAGCAATTTTTGTTTTCTGACGGGGTCCTTCCTCCCTAAAGGTGGTCCATTTGGGCGTGTCTCTTCGTGTGGTGACGGCCACGACAGACAGACCTGTGTTGGGTGACAGGGAAGCCACCAACACCGACACCCGCAGCCATCACAGCGTAGCCACATCAGCTTGCCCACGACTTCTCACCTTTCCCACGCTTTTTTCACACTTTGAGAGGCAGAGGGGACAGGCTGTGGGGGCTTGGGGGGGGGGGGGGGGGGGGGGGGGTGCGGGGGGCACACAGCTCACTCACACTTTTCTGAGAAATTCCACGGTTCTTCGCAGTTGTGAGAAAGTGTGTGACAATTCCCCACTAAGCTTTTCTCGCTGCGTGTGGGAAAGCATGAAACGACCGCTTTATAATTCTTTTTTTTTTTTCTTTAGGAAAGGTATCATTTCCTTTGTCATCGAGTTCGGTTTCATATCTTCTTCCAACACAAATCTTAGAGAAAAATGAAGTGGGAAAGAAAGATATAATGTGTGAAGAGAGATCCCGTAACTTCATGTCAGATACGACGTGGGGACGACGGGGGCAGACTGTGAGACTGTACTGCGGGTGGGAAGACATTCACGTTTTGTATTGCCCTTTTCCCTGGGTAACACCACGTCTGAACAGTGAGCAAGTCAATCCGACGTTGTGTGACTCGTATGAGTGATGTCATGTAACAGCTGTGATGACGTGTGGTAGTATGTCTCATGTTGTGTGAAAAGTGTAACGTGTGTGATGTTGTGTGATGTGCCTGACACCGTGTGTGTGTGTGTGTGTGTGTGTGTGTGTGTGTGTGTGTGTGCGTGTGCGTGCGTGCGTGTGTGTACGTGTGTGTGTGTTTGTATGTGTGTGTGTGTGCGTGTGTTGCCGGGTGACATTCTTGATGTCATGTGGTATTTGATACTGTGATGTTGTTCGACACGTGTGTGTGTGTGTGTGTGTGTGTGTGTGTGTGTGTGTGTGTGTGTGTGTGTGTGTGTGTGTGTGTAGTAAGTCTGTGCGTGATATCGTGTGACACGTGTGCTATGAGATGAATGCTGTTTGATGTGATGTCGTTTGATATTGTAGTGCGTTAGTGTGCGCGCGCACAGCTTGTGAGCGAGCCGCCTAAGAGTTTCAAGGGAGATAAACCATCCTGCTTGAAAACACCCAATACCATTAAGTGACTTGACTTGCGTCCCCTGATAGACACTTCATAACCGACTGACCTGGCCTCAATAAGTGAAATCCGACCTCCCCTCCAAAAATGGTAAAGAAGTTGATATAGTTTTCAGTGATTGTCGAAGACCCATATATATATATATCTAGCAACTCTGAATTCAAAAGTTGAGATCATAAACAATTGCAGGCACAAATGGAGAGAGCTGGAAACAAGTTTGTGGTGTTTTTTTTAATCTCATTTTTTTAATCACATTTTTAAACTTATATATATATATATATATATATATATATATATATATATATATATATATATATATATATATATCTGTTAAAACAGTATGGTAAAAGGAAGTTTTAAAATCATCAACAGATCTGTTTCGAGCGCTGGCTCTCCTCAGGATGGTGTTGGGTCGCCTACTGCCGGTGTTATATGGCCTAATGTCACTGTTTGCACGTGCGGATTGGCTGCACGTGTTGTTCGGTTTTTTCAGGTTGTTTACAGTTCAGGGTGCGTTTTGCTGACAACGATTTCCATTTGTGCCTGCAGTTGTTTTACTATTTCTACTTTAGTATTTTAGGGTTGCTAAGTATGGTTTGCATAGTATTAACCATTTTTCTGTTGAACATAGGTTGCATCTTTTTGAAATGTTATTGTATGGTGATGCCCCTTTTTTTATGATTTTCCAGGATATGTTAAAGTTTATTTTTTTGTCTTTGAGTCTCCAAATATATTTGCTCAGTTCTGTTTGGTTTTTGTATTTTACTTTGTTGAATGACTGTTTATGGTTTGCATATCTGGTTTTGAAGTGATTTTCAGTGATCCCTATGTATGTTTCTTTTTCATTTTCTGATGTCACAGTGGCTTGGTATATACTAGTCACATAAAGTTAAGCACAGTTTACATGTACCCGCATAATTTCCAAAAAATATAAAAGCCACGATTTTGAAATTGGGAACAGATTTAATTCATTATCTTGTTCCAACGTACATTGAATTTCATTGGGATCGAATGAACGGTTGTTGATTTACAGACAATTAAAAACAGGAGGATGGGTCGAAATCAAAGTTCGCAAAATCTGTTCAGTTCACAAAATCATTTCAATAGTGGGTGTGGCCACCGCCATTGGCGAGACATTCCACGCAGCGACTCCTCATCGAGTTGACCAGTGTTCTGATGACCCTCTGAGGGATTCTCTGCCATTCCAGTTGCAGCATTTGGAAGAGATCCTGGCGGTCTCTGGGAGGTGGATGGTTCTCCTTCACACGTCTCCCCAACTCATCCCACATATGCTCGATGGGATTGAGGTCGGGACTATACGCCGGAAGATCATCCTGTTGATGCCGGCCTGCACAATGAAGTTTTCGGCCACCCGGGCCCTATGTGGCCGAGCATTGTCGTCTTGGAAGACTGCCATGGGTCCTATCCGTTGCATGGTCGGAAACGAAAGGCGCCAGGATTTCATCATCCCGATAGCGGATGCCTGTGAGGTTTCCATCAATATGGTAGAGTGGTGTCTTGTGGTGGAGGCTGAAGGCACCCCATACCATAACAGATCCTCCCCCAAAGGCCCTGGTCTGGCGAACAGCTGCATCAATGTAACGTTCACCAACACGCCTCCAAACTCTAGTTCGGCCGTCATTGTGTTCAAGACTAAACCGCGACTCATCTGAAAAGAGGACCTGGGACCACTGTTGTTGGTTCCATCTCACATGACGATGGCAGAAAGCTCGGCGAGCCAGCCTATGGGCTGCTAGCAGTCGTGGTCGAACAGCTGGGCGACGTGATCTGAGGCCGAAGTGGTGAAGACGGTTTCGTATGGCTTGACGGCTGAGGATGGTGTGTTTTGCCATACGAAGCTGCCTTTGGATGCTGGTGGAAGTGGTATCCCGCTGCAATAGGGCCTGCCTCTCGATGAAACGATCTTCTCTGGGAGTAGTCTGCCTAGGCCGACCTGACCGTGGCCTCTCTTCAACGCTGTTGGTCGCCCTAAAACGCTGATTCAGTCTAACAATAACTGAATGATGCACACCAAGTCGTCGCGCCACTTCAGCCTTTGCAATGCCATCTTGTATCCACGCAATCGCCCTGGTTTTGTCAAAGGTGCTAAGTTTTCTTCGTGGTGGCATGGTGAGAAAAGGGCTGACAGTAACCAACCCCGCGCTTAAACAGCCAAAGAAGGGGCATAAAACTCACTTGAGAGACTGCTCTTGCACGGGAAAAAAGAATTTTTCATTTTACACATCTTGTGTCGCCAGCAAGCTTGATGCAAAACAGGCACAGTTAACGCAACTTTGCACTTTTTATCCCGCGCGGTAACGAGGTCACCAAGACCCCCGTGCGCACTACCAGTTGACACAGGCTGGATTACACACTGCTGTGTGAGATTCCATCATTGGTTGCCGCATAACAAAAAAAAACAATGTTTTTTGAAGGGATAAGGGACACTGTTCTTTTGTAGTACAATTGCAGGATTTCCTTTCTTCACCCTTCTTTGCTGTGTTGCTTTTCATTTTGTTGGATGAATCAATTATATTTTAAAGGTTAGGCATGCATGAATATGATAGTTTGATGGTGTTCTTGTTGAATATTTTGGACAATTTGTGTTCTTTTGGAAGGATGCTGTCAGAATTTTAAAAAATTCTTTCCCTACGTTTGTTTTTACTCGTCCATCATATGGAGGGTTGTACCATGTGATTTACCTTTTCCTGCTTTTTTTTTGTTTTTGCTCATGTTGTTATCTGGGTTGTATTGTAGTTTGTAGCTGTAACCACTTTTTTGCAATGCCTCTTGGTATTCTGCTGCTGCGTTGTTGAATACTCTTTCATTATGTGACAGGTTAGATAATCTCTGTTTATGCCATTGGGTATGTTTTTTAGTATAGATGG
>JADBJO010004792.1:163996-166496 GCA_016801955.1 Conus betulinus | reverse complement strand
ACACACCACATACTTTCTCTCACACCGCACATACATACACACACATACGCGCGCGCTCACCCATGTATCACACACACACACACACACACACACACACAGAGTAGTTTTATATCTTATTTCATTTTATTCAATCTATGTATAAAATTCATGTATTTATTCGTTTATTTCATATTTCATTCATTTTTTTTGTTATTTTGCTTATGTGTTCATGTTACCTCTTTTAGTAGTCATCTATATGTCGTATTCCCCTTTCTATTTGTATTTGTTCATGTTTTGTTATCTTTTATTGATTTTATTTGTTTATATGTATAATTCTATTATCTTTTCTTGTATTTTTTCCTTTTGTATATAAATGCTTACTTGCATAAGAAATTTGACTTGTTTTCTATTGCTTTTATTTATCTATTTATTTACTTGTTATCTATTTATCCATTCATGTATTTATTTATAATTCCGTCTTTTGCGTATTATTTCATCATTGTTTCTTATCAATAGGTATTCATTCATCTATTATTAATTTATTCTTACTTTCATTATTACTATCATCATTTTTTTTTTCAAAAACTTTACATATGTGTGTGTGTGTGTGTGTGTGTGTGTGTGTGTGTGTGTGTGTGTGTGTGTGTGTGTGGTGTGTGCGCGCGCGCGCGCGCGCGAAAAAAAGACGGGGTTACTTTTGGGTTTTTGTACCTCCGTGACTTACCTCCCTTGACTTAATTGCTCCCCTTTGAAACAGACAAATCTCAATAGTTTTTTTCAAAGTCTGCTTTGTATCATTAATTGTCCGAAAATGAACATGTGATCGAAAGGTGCCAAACACCTTGTCCGACTCTCGTCCTTGTCTTGTGTTCTCGACGGGTTTTTAATTCCAATATTTTGATAAGTGTCTTCAACCATTTCAATCAGTCCACCATTTTTACATCTTGAGGCGATGTGCACATGAACCGATGCTGTGGCAAAGATGTTACATGAATCGTTGGCATTTGTCCTAGGAGTTATACGACACCCTTTTTTTTTAAAGGCACAATTAGATCAAGTAATGTTGTTGTTGTGGCACTTGTCGCTGGTTTATAAAGCTTTGTTATCCAAAGGTATTCACACTTCTCTCTCTCTCTCTCCCCCCCCCCTTTCCCTTTAGGAGTTTTGAAAAGCTAGTTTGAAGGTGACTGCGACTGCAGGCGGAAAAAAAATCTTAAAAAGTATAAGCGATAGCTCGTTCTTCATTTTTCATGGTCCTGAGTGTTGTTTATTTATTTGCCTGTTTTTTTGCCTGAAGAAGACCTACGAGGTCGAAACGCGTCGCGTTTTGTCTTGTGATTCGTTTGTCCACTTTGTTTGGCGGGGTGATGACATATGCTTTGTATGATGAGTGTTGAGGAGCACAAGTTCCAGTGGGAGGAGGGACTCACGGCCTCCTCCGGGCTGATCGGCACCCTCTCCTCAAACAGATCCTGGATCAGCTGGTGGCACACCCAGCTCGCACTCCACCGGGTCCTCCAGGTTCACGTAGGGCTCCAGGAACACAACGCTTCTGGTACCGGCACAACAAAAAGGTAGGCACCAGCACGTGCACAACGTTCCGTGACACCATCGCCCGCGGCATGCACACGCGCACGCGCGCAGACACACACGCACGCACACAAACACACCCATGTACGCGCGAGCGCGCGCACACACACACACATCTCTCTCTCTCTCTCTCTCTCTCTCTCTCTGAATGCAACAAAACAATTCGCAAAACAGGCCGTATGGCCATCTTTTTTCTGCCTAATATACCGCTATTGTCTACGGTGGACACACACACACACACACACACCTTGCATCACTGAGTTTTGGACATTTCTAATGGTGTGGAAAGTCAAGGTGTGGAAGGAAAGAAAAATAAAGGGGAGTGAGTAAGACGGTGAGGGGGGTGAGGAAGAGCGCGGGGGTTGGGGGTAAGTGAAACAGCAGATTCGACACTTGCTTAACTACCTTAATGCGTGCACGTGTGTGTGTGTGTGTGTGTGGGTGTGTGTGTGTGTGTGTGTGTGTGTGTGTGTGTTGTGTGTTGTGTGTGTGGCGGCGTATATATATATATATATATATATATATATATATTATATATATAGATATATATAATACTCGGTAACTTATCCTTGGAATTTATTAGTTTTATTATATATATATATATATAAATATATATATATATATATATTACACATATATATATATATATATATATATATATATATAGATGAGAAGCGAGAGAGAGAGAGACTTGGAGAGAGAGAGAGAGAGAGAGAAAGAGAGAGAGAGGGTCAATCAGTGTTTTCATCGGGTAATTTATAAAGACGGCATCGGAGCAATCATGTTGTCGTATTTCGCTATTTCAGTCTTTCAACATATCCAACAACTCTGTTTTCTCCACGAGCATAGTATGACAATGGAAGAGACGACCACGAACACTGTTCGAAACTTCACAAAAAAACTGGGGGAAAGAAACATCTTATGGACGGAA
>JADBJO010004792.1:150848-161542 GCA_016801955.1 Conus betulinus | reverse complement strand
CGTACAGGGCAAGCCTTCGCGCCGGCGACCTCATGCCGACCCTGAGCTTGACCTTGCGGATTACCTCCTGGCACGGGCGGCAGAGTCCAGCTGGACCTGGCAGTACTCTCGCCCGTCAAACAGTACACTGCCTGGTTCAGGGGGGGTCCCTGGACACAGTTAGAGAGAGAGAGAGAGAGCGAATACAACATATGCATCAAAACATGTTCCCCGTTTACACAGAGACCCTTTTTAAAAACAATTACACAGAGATCCTATTTGCAACCAACCAGCCAACCAACCACCAACAACAGCAAACAAGAAACGAGTACTGATATCAAGAGTCAGAAAGTGAACGAAAGTGAAGCACAACGACAACAAAACAATAAACTGAAATAACATGACATATACAAAAACAATAAACTGAACTATAATGACATATACAAAACAATAAAACTAAAATAAAATCACATATACAGATGTAATTTTATCGGCCCGCTGTATATCTACAAAGGAAAAAGGAATGAGTACAATAGATTTGAAAGCTATAACACCTAGAGTACTACACGCGTAATGTGTGTGTGTGTGTGTGTGTGTGTGTGTGTGTGTGTGTGTGTGTGTGTGTGTGTGTGTGTGTGTGGAGAGAGAGAGAGAGAGAGAGAGAGAGAGAGAGAGAGAGAGAGAGAGAGAGAGAGAATGTAAATGTGCATGTGTCCGTATCTGTGTGTGTGCCGGCATGTGTGCAAATGTCCTCGCGCGCGCGCGCGCATGTGTATGTGTGTGTGTGTGCGCGCGCGTGCGCACGTGCGTGTAGGCGAGCCCGCGTGTGTATGTATGTGTGTGCGTGTGCGTGCGTGCGTGTGTGTGTGTGTGTGTGTGTGTGTGTGTGTGTGTGTGTGTGTGTGTGTGTGTGTGTGTGTGTGTGTACGTGTGTGTGTGTGTGTGTGTGTGTGTGTGTGTGTGTGTGTGTGTGTGAACGTACCTTCGTATAACACACTGGATCTCTCGAACAGAAGGTGGATATTTTCGTCTCTTTTTCTCCGCATTTCTTTTCAAGCAACTGCACAGTACACACACACACACACACACACACACACACACACACACACACCAAAACGCAGTTGTCACATTTGCTTTCGACCAACGTCTAACATTGTAAATTCTGTATGGTCGAATCGCTAGATTTCATGCTTCAATGAAGCACCTGAGAAATACTGACAATCCTAATCATCATCATCACCCATCACATCAGACGGTCAGGCCTCCATGACGGACATACGGGCAGTCAGGGTCATTGGCACAGCCCCCTTACACCAGGCATGCGCAACAGGGTAGAGACCACCTCTTCACGATGCCCATGCTCTGGAATTTCTTTGGTTTGTCTCTGGGTAGCCCCCCGTCCACCGCGCCCTCCAGCATGGGTCTTAGGCGGAAAGTCAGGGCAGTTCTTGCAAATTCTGGCACTTTTCTGGCCCCATTCAACCAAACACGTGGCAGAAAACATTGATATTTGTCTATTTTCTTTTGTTGAAAGTGGAATTCAGCCTTCATCCCCCCCCCCCCCTCCCCTTCCCACACCTTGGCACATCCAAACAAGTCAAGCTCACTCCATTGAACACGGGCTGGTGAACGAACAAAGGGCCGCAACTTCCCCCAGCAGGAGTCGATAGACAATGAAAGGTGGCTTTGTTTAGTTGTCTCTCTTGATATGCTACTGAGTACAGAGGTTACCCTGGGAGAAGCTATCTCAACACACATCATTAAGCAGAAACTAAAGGATGGATATTATTCATCGAGTGGTTTGCTTCTCAGATTTTATTGACTTCAATCAGCAAACTGTGGCGTGGGCCATTTTAAAGATGCCCGACTTTGGTTTTCCGAAACATAAGCTCGCACAAAGACATCTCTCAATCCAGCGCTCCAGGCGATAGATGTCCACACTCGACCTCCATGAACTGTAACTGTCATCTGTTTCATACCAGCCTTGTACAAACGCACGAACATGGCGGCTGGAATCAGTATAACACTTTGCTGTGTGACACTATGCAAGGGCCATGACATGGGTTTCTTGGTGGATGTTGCTTGTGATGGTTAGACAACACAAGTCACATGTAGTAAACAGTCTGTGCAGTATCATTTGCTGGTCAGCTTTGTTTCATGAACTTTTTGTTTAAAAACACAGTCTTCGCGAGTTTTCTTTCTGGCAATACACAGGGCTACGGTTCATTTCTACTCACACACACACACACACACACACACACACAAAGAACACATATATTATTACCTAAGATGTTAGATGACACCCCCCCCCCCCTCTCTCTCTCGGTATCTCTCACGCGGACACACACACACACACATACACACACACACACACACACACACACACACACACACACACTACACACACACACACACACACACAGTGTTTATGAAAGATTCTGAAAGAAGTATACAATATGAGAAAGAAGGAAACACAAAACGCTTTAACAAAAAGAAAGAAAAAAAGAACGAAAGTGGAAAAATATTTTTTAAAAAAGAAGAGAAAGAAGAAGAAATCATAAAAAAGGGAATTAGAAAAAGGAAAAAACAGAAACAAAAGAAAGATAACGAAAACAAGATATCATACACTACACGACGACCTTGAGAGCGAAGTGGGCAAATTTGCCCTGCTGCGAGGAAATGTCCGCGGTGGATTTTTGAAGGTGGAGCTTCACATACTGCGCCACGAGAGAATTGGCCGGGGTAACCGTCACGCACAACACCGCCAGCATCTGCCAGGATCTGAGACAGACGGCACTGTCGGCATCTGTAAGGTAAAACAACACGACAGTCTGGAATGTGAATGAAGCTGGGGGAGGGGGAAATGGAGGTGAGAGTGAGGGAGGGGGGGGGGGGAGCAGGGGGGGGGGGGGGGGGGGGGGGGAGGGGGACCCCGGGCGGTTAAGGTGATGACGGGGAGGGAGATAAGGGTGGGGACTTGAGTGGAAGATCCTGAGAGAGGCCCGTAACCAAATGATCAGAGCGTTTGCCCGTGGATCTGACGGTGTTTCGAGTTCGAACCCGTGAGTTAAGATTCTTCTTTTTCTTTCGGCATGAAAACCCTCCCTGTCCACCCAGCAATAAAAACGGGCGTCTCATTCAGTTCAGGGAAGGTTAAAGACGGTAGAAGCAATAGGATGGGCTCTGCCCTTCATCATGCCGTACCCTACACTCGGTGAACCTCTGACGGTGTCCCCGCTGCCGAAAGGCTACGCGTACTTTAGTGTGCGGTATACTCAAGGACCTGTCTGGGATCCTGTCGTTCTCTTGACTTAAAAAACTGAGTCTGTGGACTGGAACTTGTCTGTCTGTTTCAGTTTCAGTGTTATTGTAGCCCGTCTTAGCAACACACACAGAGAGCCTGAAACGTTGAAGGTGATTGTGTTTAGGATACTGGTCTTGAATTAGTGTTATTGTCATTGTTGTTGTTGTGTTGTCGTTACCGTCACTGTCGTCGTCGTCGTCGTCGTTGTTGTGTTGTTGCTGTTCTTCTACCATTATAATTTATTATTATCATTATTATTATCATTATTATTATTATTAGCATTATTATCATCATTGTTATTATTATGATTATTTTTGTTATCATTATTATTATCATGAACATCATCATAATTATCATCATAATTATCATTCCTGTTGTTGTCTGACAGAAGTGTCTTTCAAAGGGATCGAATCGTCTTCAGAGAACGTGTTCTCTTATCGGGAAGATTTCATGGTATACCTACCCGGCTGACCGGTGGTCTGCTTGACCAGCTGCAGGTAAAACTCATCACACAGTTTGTCACTGTCCAGGCTCTTCTGGGCCAAGGTCTGGAGCTGGGTCAGATGCTCAACATCGCAGTGTCCTGTACACAATAAAAAAATCATTGCCATCTAACAATAAGAAATCATTGCCATCTAACGATAAGAAATCATTACCATCTAACAATAAGAAATCACTGCCATCTAAGGTTAAATGCTCACCATCGTAGTGTCCTGTTCACGATAAGAAATCATTGCCATCTAACAATATGAAATAATTGCCATCTAAGGTTAGATGCTCACCATCGCAGTGTCCTGTTCACAATAAGATATAATTTCCATCTAACAATAAGAAATCATTGCCATCTAACAATAAGAAATAATTGCCATCTAAGGTCAGATGCTCACCAACGCAATGTCCTGTTCACAATAAAAAAAGATCATTGCCATCTGAGGTCAGATGCCAACCATCGTAGTGTCCTATACACAATAAGAAATCATTGCCATCTAACAATAGGAAATCATTGCCATCTAACAATAAGAAATCATTGCCATCTAACAATAAGAAATAATTGCCATCTAACGATAAGAAATAACTGCCGTCTAAGGTTAGATACTCACCATCGCAGTGTTCGGTTCACAATAAGAAATCATTCCCAGCTCAACAAATAATTATAAGAACATGATGACCTGTTTACCCTAAAACAGCTGTGGGTGTACTTTTCAACAACAGAAAATTAGCGCGTATTTTCTACAAACAGTGCTGTGCCAAATTCAAAGTTTCTGTGGTGTATTCGCTTCGTTTTCACCTGCCATCACACCGCAGAATGCTTCTTCCCCGGGTAAGAACCACCTGCACGTGCGGGTTCTTTCTAATACAGTCTACTTTCAAACCTGATTCATCAGTATACTCTGGTACTACACACTCTCCCGCCCTTTTTTTTCGGTGTCTCTGGGCACGTTGTCGAAGAAACCGAACTGTCGAGAAAACACTCTGACGTGGTTTCGCGCGCGAAAGTTTGCAAGAGATGTCAGCCCGCGCCATGGTTACTTCCGCAAGCGTAATTTGCACTCAAGAACTTTATCTCCATAACTTTTCCGTCTTTTTTTTTCTTTTTTTTTTTTTTTTTTTTTAATTCATCGTATTTTCGCCAAACGTGTATGCAAAAGAAGGCGGAATCGTATGGGTTATCAGGTTAAGAGAGAGGCAGACAAGTGTCTTCGCTTTTTGCTGCTGCCTCCTGTTCAGGGTTTTAGCTGTCTGTTCACCTCACTGTGCCGCTGACGGCGTCAAACCGTCACTGTTGAAGCTGTTTCCCTCACTGTTCACTGACGGCGTCAAACCGTCACTGTTGAAGCTGTTTCCCTCACTGTTCACTGACGGCGTCAAACCGTCACTGTTGAAGCTGTTCCCCTCACTGTACCACTGACGGCGTCAAACCGTCACTGTTGAAGCTGTTTCCCTCACTGTGCCAATGACGGCGTCAAACCGTCACTGTTGAAGCTGTTTCCCTCGCTGTGTCACTGACGGCGTCAAAACCGTCACTGTTGAAAGCCGTTTCCCTCACTGTGCCCAATGACGGCGTCAAACCGTCACTGTTGAAGCTGTTTCCCTCACTGTGTCACTGACGGCGTCAAACCGTCACTGTTGAAGCACACACATGGTGGGCATTCCAGGGGCAAAGGCTACGCTCAGGCAAGGGGTCGACCTCAGAGAGACGCACGGATTCAGTGGACGAAATTCGACTGTATTGTTGTTTCAGTCTCTCTGTTTGAACCTACAGCCCATTTCAATCTTAGTCGGCGCTGGCAGTCCCACAAATACAATGCCTCTAATGAAGCTAGTGTGTGGAGGTCGCGACACTTATCGCTGCGCCATGACCCCAAAATGTTTCCATTACTTTATTTTGGTCTCTTTCATAACAATTGGAATGATGACTGTACAAAGAATGAACAAATTTGTTTCAAATGTACATCAACCAACACAGGTCATTAAACTTTTTTTTTTGCTGTCCCTTCTTCTCTCCTAGAAATAACCCTTGCAACGTGGCAAAGACTCATGCGACTGTTACCAGCCATTAGTACATCAACTCAAATCATGAAGTTGAGCATAGCTTGAACACACACACACACACACACACATGACCGCAACACACACACTGACCGCTCTGCTCCTCAGAGCCTCATCTGCGCGCAGGACACCCAGTAGACACACAGTCTGAAGCAATCACCGGAACTTTCGGCATCACAGTAGAAGAGGATGGAGGTGAACATTCCCACAGCTGCCTCCTCCAGCTTTGGGTCTTGGAGATGGGTCAGCGGCTGACGTAATGGCGTCCGGCTGCAGGCCCAGAATTCCTGGCTGAACTTCCGGTCATCCGCGTCGGTGTCCATGTTGGCGACACTCTGCGGTCTGTCCTGCTTGGACTTTCCTATTCTGTCAGAAGGGAATGTGGACAGGGAGAGTCACCGGGTTTGCTACTCTCTCTCTCTCTCTCTCTCTCTCTCTCTCTCTCTCTCTCTCTCTCTCTCTCTCTCTCTCACCATGTTTATTGGGACACTGCTTACATGTGCAACAATTTTCTCCTTCTACTAAACTGAAATCTTTTGTGTTTTATATTATCAAGATAATCGGTTTCGTGTTTTTTTTTTTCTCCTGTATTGTGTAAATGAACCAGCTTGTGCTTATTCCGCTTTTGCTCCCCCACTCCCTTTATTACAGAAAGATGAATCATTTCGCTGGTTTCTTCATTCATTTCTGTTACAGCATACTGTAGCCTACAATGCCGAGTGACATGGGAGCTTTGCCTCGACCAAAGCACTTGCCCACATCTGTTTGACATGCAGGCAATTGGCATAGCGCTCTGTTTTTTTTTTTTTTTCCTTTCTTCTCTTTTCTTGCTGTCCCATCTTGTACGTCATATCAGTAGCACGGCACCCACGCTGTTCATTAGCCCGGCTCGGTCCACCACAGCCCCGGCATCGGCAATCCTCAGGGAGCAGTCATTATCAAGTCGCCAAGAGGCAACTCGCCGGAGGAGACACTGCACTGCTGCCGAGTCACTTCGGTGGTGTTCAGTGGCTCCTGTTCTGATCCAACATTCGCAGGAAACCACCTACTAAGCCCCCTACTGACGACAATAATTGCTTAGTCGCGGAGCCGACGTGAGTGAGCTCTCCCTCCGGAGGGCGCCATCACGTCCGTCCAACGACGGCCCCAATGACATTGCCGATACCGGTGACCCCGACGGACTCAAACCCAGGCCACAGACGTGGTGACGACTGGTATGGCGTTCCTCCTGGCAGTGTTCCCACGGTCTAGACTGAGTCCAGGACTCAAAAGCAGCCATCAGGGAATCTGTGCATGCGTCCCTTTCTTCACACTCCCATGAGATCACTTCATCCTCTGTTGACCTGGATGTCTTTTAGGTTGATATTCATATTGAGGACCCTTCCCCCATCTGGGAATGGATGCAAAGAAAAAAAAACGAACAAAAAACAACTCACTTCAAAGCTTATCTATTGTCCTTGCAAATAAGGTATTCGTCTTGCTTCTCTGTCTGTCTGTCTGTCTGTCTGTCTGTCTGTCAGTCTATCTCTCTCTCTCTCTCTGTGTCCGTCTGTCTGTCACTCTGTCTGTCTGTGTCTGTCTGTCTCTGTTTCTCTCTAGAGAATCTTGGATCTTGAATGGGGAAAAAGAAAAGTGTTAAGCCAGGTCCTGTGCGGAGTTAGGCTCGTAAAAATAGTTTTCGCTCTTCTTTTTTGTCCATCTCTTTCTCTGTCTACGCAAGCCCCATCTCTCTCTCTCTCCCTCCCTCCTCTCTCTCTCTCTCTCTCACCTCCCTCTCTCTCTCTCTCTCTCTCTCTCTCTCCCCTTCCCCCAATCCATCTCTCTCTCTCTCTCTCTCTCTCTCTCTCTCTCTCTCTCTCTCTCTCTCTCTTCCTGTCGATCTACCTGTCTGTCTGTCTCCCCACCCCATCTCTCTCTCTCCCTCTCCTCATTCTTCTCTCTTTGTCCCTCTTTCTCTCTCCCTCTTCCCTTCCCTTTCCCCTCCTCTCTCTCCCTTCTCTCCCCATTCCCCCCCCCCCCCTCTCTCTTTCTTCCTGACAACTACGTCACTGAAGTTCCCGCGGGGGAGGAAGGGAGAGATGCTTGGTCACCTTTTTGAAGGTGCTCCACAGGAAGCGGCCGTTGGTGTCCGGGGCGGGGGGCTGCAGCAGCTGACTTCCGGCCAGCATCCGGCGGCATTCCTCCAGAGCCTCACACAGCTCCTGGGAGTCCGCGTCCTTCAGCTGCAGGGCAACACACACAGGAAGCACGTGATCAACGCCACACGGCTGGGTCCTGACCCGTTGCCAAAACACTAGGCCACTAGTCCAGCCACATCAGTTCCATGCAAGGTGATTGTGAGTCCAACCACATCAGACTCAGACACCACCCTCCTAAGGCCAGCCTTAGGAGAACACTGCATGTAGCATCAAGTCCGTCACCGTCAATCACACACCATACAGCAAGCCCAGCCACGTGAAACTTATACTACACACCAAATCTGAGCATATGAAAATCATACAACATAGCGTCAAGCCGAACCATAATGAACTAACAGTAAGTCAACCACTTTAAAACCATACAACACACCAGGTCTAACCACTTTAAAACCATACAATATACCAAGTCCAACCACTGTAAAACCCTAGAACACACCAAGTCACACCACACCAAAGCCTTAAAAAACACCATGTCCAGCCTTATCAAAATAATACAAGAGACTAAGTCCAGACATATCAAGACCACGCAACACACCATACATCCAACCATGTCAAAACTCTGCCACACACCAGGTCGAACCACATCAGAATCATGCAACACACCTTACGATATAACTGTAAAGAAATCCAGCCAAATGAAAATCACACATGACACACAACGTCCAACTACGTCAAAGGTTACAACACACCTCGTCCACCCACACCCAAATCATACGACGTCAAACAACGTCGAGAGTACATTCCACCATTCTATAGGGCGCCAAGTCTAACTACCCCAACCATACAACGTGACGCACAGCAGACCGTAATGTTTAACACCGAATCCAACTTTTACAATACAACATCAAGTCCGACCACATCAAAAGCACACAGTATAACGTCATGGCCGACTACATTAAATCCACGGAATGTAACGCAAGTCCAACCGCACCACATCGTGCGAGAAAAAAAGATAAGTCCGAAGGTGCGGGTGGAACCCAGAGAAGCAGCCCACTGTCCTCAACTACCGAACCATCCAGCTGGGAGCGATCCTGCACCACCCTTGAAAGCCTGCGCTGTGTTCACATAGGGTGCAGGCACGCACAGGGCATGCCGTTGTCAAGGGACACAACCGCTCTCTGGCAGATACCATTGTGTAATGGCCACGGGATGCCACACGACAGACCCTCCACGGGAGCGTTCCCGTGAGTGTATTAGACCTGTATGTCATAACTGCAGAGCCCACCGGCGAAAGACGCCACCGACAAGCACCTGTTGTGTGCATCCCACAGCCTCACTTGCTGCTGTTCCACTGTAACTCCAGATCCAACATCACCAACTGTACAATATAACGCCAAGTAACACCACCCCGAATATAACAGTTAACACCATGTCTAACCATACCAAAACCACACAATACAACACCAAACCCAATCCCACCGAACCCATACAAAGCAACGCCAAGTCCAACCATACCAAACCATACAACATAACGCCGAGTAAAGCACACATCAAACGGACAACGCAATGTCAAGTCCAGCCTCACCAAACCATACAAGATAACGCCCAATAAAAACCACATCGAACATACGAAACAATGTCAGGCAAATCCAAACCCAAACCATACAATTTAAAGCCAGATCCAAACAGCACCAACACGATACAATATCATGCCAAGCCAAACCACATTAAACTCATTAAAAAAAAAACACAAAGAGGGTCACATCCACATCAAAACCATACAATGTAACAACCACGTCCTACCAACAACCAAAAGCCAACACCACCACCATGAATTACACCCGCCTCCCCCCCCCACCTCCCATCCCCAGCACCGTCCAGCCGGTCTGACCATGGTCACCTGCTTGCAGCCTCCCGCGTCTTGGTCCGGGTGGAGGGGGAGGAGGGGGTGGGGCAGTAGGAGGTCAGGAGGTGGAGGAGGTCCTGGGTGTCCTGGCAGTGGAACAGGAAGGCCTTCTGCACGCACTCCTCCCGGACCCCCGTCACCTCCGTCTCGCTCTCGTTCCTCACCTGTCGCAGCGAGAGACAGGCAAACATGGTGAGGTTGAGGTCGTCTTCGTTATCATTGTCTTCACCACAATCGTCACAATCATCATCATCCTCGTCCTCGTCATCGTCCTCGTCATCATCGTCATCGTCGTCGTCGTCGTCGTCGTCACCAACTGATCATTGGATTAGGGGTAGGAAAGGGATCGTGCGGAGGAGAGTTGGGGAAGTAGAGGAAAAAGGTGGTGGGGGTGGGGGGTGGGGTAAAATGAGAAAAGAATAGGAATTACAGGAAAAAAAAAAAAAAAGGAACATGAAGTAGCGCTTTGAGAAAAAATAAAGAGTCGAAGGAAAGAAAACTCTCTCTCTCTCTCTCTCTCTCTCTTTCTTTGAAACACACACGCACAGACATATCAACCAAACGCACGCACGCACGCACGCACACACGCAAGCACACACACACACACACACACACACACACACACACACACACACACACACACACACACACACACACACACACACACACACACACACACACACTCACACAAACCAATCACAATGGTTTATGAATATGTATGTATTCGTTGTAAACCCAAAGCTTTTGAAAACTGATAATTTTCATTCATCTGTTGACTTTTTAATTTTCTTTTATTCCTTTATCTACCTTGCATTCC
>JADBJO010004792.1:143348-145848 GCA_016801955.1 Conus betulinus | reverse complement strand
AAAAGGGAATGTAATCAAGTGCACCTTTGCGGGAAAAGATATTTTTGATATGTCTTCTATCGCACATTTACAAAATCTTGTTCACTAATGTGTAAATACACACACACACACACACACACACACACACACACACACACACACACACACACACACACACAATTCTTCCACCATTATAGTAATAACTTGGCAAAGATTTGAAATTTAAAAAAAGAAAAAAAAAAAAAGGGGGGGGGGGGGGGGGGGGGGGGGGGGGGGGGGGGGGGGGGTTTGTTCAGAGGTTGGGGGTATGTCATGGCTTTGTCACCACAACACTGTGTTTTTATATCATGATCCTGGTTACTACAAACTCATCACTGGGGGGGGGGGGGAGGGGGGGGGGGGTTCACTGGGGGGGGGGGGTTTACGGGGGAAAAAACCAAAACATCAAAGATTAACTGGCACCACATGAAGAAAAAAGGAAAAAAAAGTATATTACATACAAATATGAAAACCCTTCACTAGCTGCATGAAGGAACCATTGCAATCTCTCTTGAAGGCAGATCTATATGTATCACCTACTCCTATGGATATATATATATATATATATATATATATATATATATATATATATATATATATATATAACTATAAACAAAGCTTGCTCTTATGTCTCAGATTGTCAAAATAGAGGGGTGATAAGCCTTCATATCTGCAGTGGTAGATGATTCTGCCTAACTGACAGCATGCGCTTGAGTGGTGGAATGGGGAATGATAAATGCTTCTCAAAATGAACCTTCAGCAAGCTTATAGTCTCCAAAGCGGGAGACCATCTCCAATGGGGAGAAAGCTCACTAACATATAACTCCTAGTCAGATACCGGTATTTCGAAACCTGATTGTTTCTCCTCAGTGACCGCGGAAAGTGGTATTCCACGTCAGTTTGGGACGAGTTTTTTTTTTCTTTTCAGAACATGTTTAAGATAAGAGTTTTGTTTTGTGTCGGAGTATACATGAGTGTGTGAACGATAGTAGGCTAAGCAGGGAAGAAAAGAGGTAATGATTTTATATCAAAATTCATGAATCTCTGATGTTGTCAATTGTTTAGATTTCTTTTATATTCACTGACCTTTAAAGATTCCTAGATGAAACTATTCTATGCACATCTCGGATAAATCACCTCCAGCTTGCGTGAACGTGGGCAGTAAGTTCAAGCTTGCTCCGGGTTTAACGTGGATACATAACTCGACCTTAATATAAAAAACCCAACCTATCCACTGAGAATGTCACGTTCACCCGGGCCATACTTTGTGTGTGTGTGTGTGTGTGTGTGTGTGTGTGTGTGTGTGTGTGTGTGTGTGTGTGTGTGTGTGTGTGTGTGTGTGTGTGTGTGTGCGTGTGTGTGTGTGTGCGTGCGTGCGTGCGTGCATGCGTGCGTGTGTACGTGTGTGTGTGTGTGTGTGGGGGGGGGGGGGGGGGGGGGTGCGCGCGCGCGTGTGTGTGTGTATATGAGAGGAGATGGGGAGACGATGGGTGGGTGGGGAAACTGGGAAGAGGGGGAAGGGCAAGAAGGGGGCATACCTCGTGCGCAGTGGCCAACATGTGTGGCCAGTCTTTGTCTGTGGCTGTCAGAATCCGCCTGCAGAGGAACTGGTCTGCTTCACTGTATCTGGACAAAATATATGACAGAAGTGACGGTCTCTCTCCTCTCTCTCTCTCTCTCTCTCTCTCTCTCTCTCTCTCTCTCTCTCTCTCTCTCTCTCTCCCTCTCCCAGGAAGAAAGCGTTTAGGAGTAAAGAAATAGCAATGTTTATCGTAACTTTCCATTTCTGCATGCCAGTTTTGCTTGAAGCAGGAGACGAGTCTGTCTTTGAATTCCACCATTAAAACGAATCCATAACCAACTCCTTGGCTCAGCCAAACAATACCAACTCCATTCCATAATATTTTCTTTCCCAGGCAGAAAAGTACCTTACGTTAGTTACAAATAAATGGCACGGAGACAGTTTCATCAGATTCAGATTAAGAGTCAGTGGTCTGAAAAATTGGAAGCAATTGTTTTTAAGCCACGAAAGTACAGATGATGTGATCTGCCCATCTTGTCGAAGTGAATGTGAAATCGAACACTTTTTTCATCTGATTGTACCGCGTATGTTGGCAAAACGTAAAGACTGCCGAAGACGTCCGATAGTCCGAAGATCATAGGGCCGAAGGTTCGATAGTCCGAAAGGTCATACGCGAAGGTTCGATAGTCCGAAAATTTCAAAACGCATCACGGGTCCGAAGAGTCACGGGTCCGAAAGGTCGTCAGTCCGTAAGTTCGATAGTCCGAAGGGTCGACAGTCGTCGAAAGACATAGTCCGAAGGGGCGATAGTCCGAAAAAATAATTATGAACTGGGAGCCCGCGCTCGAACGGGCTGCAACGTGTAGCGATTTCGATCTGTCTGTCTGTCTGACTGTCTGTCTGTCTGTCTGTCTGTCTGTCTGTCTCACACACACACACACACACACACACACACACACA
>JADBJO010004792.1:130848-133348 GCA_016801955.1 Conus betulinus | reverse complement strand
TGTATTGGTGAGTCACAACAAACACCAAGTAACGACAGAGAAGAGGGACGCAATTTTCATGTGAGCAGGGAATGGCACCAGCGTCCCCTTCAGGGACACTCTTCGGCCAACACTATTCTCCTTATTTTTTTTTTTTTGGGGGGGGGGGGGGGGGGGGGGGGGGGGGGGGGGGGGTGGAAGACGATGTGGTGGGGAGGAAGGGCAGAGATGGGATGAGGGTGGGGAGGGGAAGAGATGGGGGTGGAGGTGGGGAGGGGAAGAGATGTGGTGGAAAGAAAGAGATGGGGTGGGGTGGGGTTGGGGAGGGGAAAGAGATGGGTGGGGTGGAGTGGGGAGGGGAAGAGATGGGAAGGACGGGGGGGCAGGTGGGGTGGAGGTGGGGGAGGGGAAGAGATGGGGTGGAAGAAAGGGATGGGGTGGGGTTGGGGAGGGGAAGAGATGGGGTGGAGGGTGGGGAGGGGAAAGAGATGTGGTGGAAGAAAGGGATGGGGTGGGGTTGGGGGGGGAAGAGATGGGGTGGGGTGGGGGAGGGGAAGAGATGGGGTGGAGGTGGGGGAGGGGAAGAGATGGGGTGGGGGTGCGGACCGAAAGAGATGGGGATGGAGGTGGGGGGGAGGAGAAGAGGTGGGGGTAGAGGGTGGGAGATGGGAAGACGATAAGGTGGAGTGTGGAGGGGAAGAGATGGGGTGGAGGTGGGAGGGGACGAGATGGGGGTGGGGGTGGGGAGGGGAAGAGATGGGATGGAAGTGGGGAGGGGAAAGAGAGGGGATGGGGAGGGGAAGAGATGGGGTGGAGGTGGGGAGGGGAGAGATGGGGTGGGGGGTGGGGAGGGAAGGGAAGAGATGGGGTGGAATTGGGGGAGGGGAAGAGTGGGGGTGGGGGGGGTAGGGGAGAGATGGGGTGGAATTGGGGGAGGGGAAGAGATGGGGTGGAGGTGGGAAGGGGAAGAGATGGGGGGTGGGGGTGGGGCGGGGAAGAAATGTGATGGAGGGGGGGGGGGGAATAGTTAGGGGGGGGGGGGTAGGGAGGGGAAAGACATGGGGTGGAGGTGGGTAGGGGAAGAGGGGGGGGGGAGGGAAGGGGAAGAGATGGGGGAGGTGGGGGAGGGGATGAGATGGGGTGGAGGTGGGAAGGGGAAGAGATGGGGTGGCAGTGGGGAGGGGAAGAGATGGGGTGGGGAGGGGATGGGGAGGGGAACAGATGGGGTTGGGTTGGGAGGGGAAGAGATGGGGGTGGAGGTGAGGAGGGGGGAAGAGATGGGGGGTGGAGGGGGGTGGGAAAGAGAGATGGGGTGGGGGTGGGGAGGGGAAGAGAGGATGGGGTGGAGGTGGGGATGGGAAGAGATGATGGGGTGGGGGGGCGGACCGAAAGAGATGGGGGTGGAGGTGGGGGAGGGGAAGAGGTGGGGGTAGAGGTGTGGAGGGGGGAAGACGATAAGGTGGAGGTGTGGAGGGTAAGAGAGATGGGGGGAGGGGGGGGGAAAAGAGATGGGGATGGGGTGGGGAAAGAGTGGGGTGGGGGTGGGGAGGGGAAGAGATGGAGGTGGCGGTGGGGGGGGGGAAGAGATGGGGGGAGGGAGGAGGGGGGAAGAGATGAGCTGGAGGTGGGGAGGGGAGAGAGGGGGGGGGGGGTGGGGAGGGGGAAAGATGGGGTAGAGGTGGGGGGGGGGGAAGAGATGGGGTGGGGGGTGGGGAGGGGAAGAGATGGGGTTGGGGTGGGGGGGGGGGAGAGATGGGGTAGAGGTGGGGGGGGGGGGAAGAGATGGGGTAGAGGGTGGGGAGGGGAAGAGATGGGGTAGAGGTGGGGGGGGGAAGAGATGGGGTGGAGGTGGGGGGGGGAAGAGATGGGGTGGGGGTGGGGGGGGAAGGAAGAGATGGGGTCTGGGTGGGGGGGGGAAAATGGGGTGGAGGTGGGGAGGGGAAAGAGATGGGGTGGGGGTGGGGAGGGAAATAGATGGGGTGGGGGTGGGGAGGGGAATAGATGGGGTGGGGGTGGGGAGGGGAAGAGATGGAGGTGGGGGTGGGGGGAGGGGAGGGGAAGAGGGGGGGGGGGGTGGGGAGGGGAATAGATGGGGTGGGGGGTGGGGAGGGGAATAGATGGGGTGGGGGTGGGGAGGGGAAGAGATGGGGTGGGTTGGGGGGGAAGGGGGGGGGGGAAGGGGAGATGGGGTGGGGGGGGGGGAGGGGAATAGATGGGGTGGGGGTGGGGAGGGGAAGAGATGGGGTGGGGGTGGGGAGGGGAAGAGATGGGGTGGGGGTGGGGAGGGGAATAGATGGGGTGGGGGTGGGGAGGGGAAGAGATGGGGTAGAGGTGGGGAGGGGAAGAGATGGGGTGGGGGTGGGGAGAGGGAAGAGATGGGGTGGGGGTGGGGAAAGGAAGAGATGGGGGGGGGGGGAGGGGGAGAGATGGGGAGGAAGAAATGGGGTGGAGGTGGGGAGGGGAAGAGATGGGGTGGGGGGGGGGAGGAAGGAGAAGAGATGGGGTGGAGGTGGGGGGGGGG
>JADBJO010004792.1:115848-125848 GCA_016801955.1 Conus betulinus | reverse complement strand
TGTTAGTTTTCCGTCATAAGAGGTTTTGCTGTCTACGGGGAAAATTGCACCGCAGCAATCCACCCCTCCCACGTCCACCCCCATTCCCACCCACTGTCGTCGCTTCTTTCTTCTCTCTCTCTCTCTCTCTCTCTCTCTCTCTCTCTCTCTCTCTCTCTAAGGAAAAATAAATCCTTTTATAGGATGGAAACTACCAGCGTTTTCTGTGAATATTGTCTGTGCTTGTTAACAGGCTTTTGCACATATGAGCAAACGTTCTTTTACTTTCTTGCTTGCGTTCGCCCTTTCATTCATATATACATTACTTGCTTTTCGGTCTTTATTTTTCTCTTTTCTACTTACCTCTTTTTTTCCCCCATGCGTTTAACATCTATTCTTCCGGTCTGCTTTCTTTCTTTCTTTTTTTTTCCTGTTGGTTCTATGGTTCTATCTGCATTTTCTACCATTTCCTTTTTCTTCTTCTTTCACGAGTCTGATCGTTTACAAAGGGATTAGTTTTCTTCGCCTTCGTGGAATGCTCCACAACAGGCAGGCATGTTGATAGTGTCGATGGCATTGATAGTACGGAAGAGACTCTCTCCTGAATCAAAGACCTCGTTCTGTGTGGTCTCTGTTGGCAAGGCTGACGGGTTCTTTCTAGGGTGAAAGAAGAGACTTCATTCTTGCAGTAAGTGCTGGGCAGTCTTTGGCGGGCGGTGCCCCTTGGAAAAAATAAAACACCAGTTGGTGTCGAAGCACGTCGAAGTTTGGCCGCAAATTTACAGTTCTTTTGTTCGCACACTAATTTGACTATGTCTTTCCTTTGGCGGAAGATTCTGTTTCCTCTGAAACGTTTTACATCAGCAGTGTACTGACCCTGGAGAAAGGTCCAGTGACGGTGAGGAAAGACCCACTGACCACAGGGAAAGTCCTGTTGACAGTGGGAAAGACTAAAACTTGGATTCTCTCTTGAGGGCACATAAGACCGTATGGCGAAAGCTTGGCTGTGTCTGGAGTGGCACTGTCTTCATCTGTCCGTGGGCAGGGGTGGTTGGGTCTGTGGGGTGTGCTCGACAGCTGGAGGGTGGTGTTTTTTCGCCGGTGGGCTCTGCAGTCATGAAATATACGGGCTGGTACACCCATGGGGATGCTACTTTAAGGCTGTTATGAGTTGCATCCTGTAGTCTGATTTACCTCTGTTCAGGAGCAGTTATGTCCCTTGATCTTAATGGAGTGTCCTGCGCGTGCCTGTACCCATCGTCAACACAGCGCAGGCATCCAAGGGTGGTTTTTTGTTGGAAAAAAAGCAGAAAGAAAGAAACACACACACATACATGCACGTACTCGCGTACACACAGAGACAAAGACAGAAACACACACACGCGCGCGAACACAAACATACGCACACACGCACATAAATACATTAACAAACGCGCGTACTCTCTCTCTCTCTCTCTCTCTCACACACACACACACACACACACACACACACACACACACACACACACACACACACACACACACACACACACACACACACGCACACACACGCACACGCACATTCATATGCACTTTTTTCTCGCCTATTCGTTTTTTTTGTTTTTTGTTCTTTCACCGACCTTTTTGCATTATCTAACACTGGTCGGACAAGTGTCTGTTTTTAACTTTTTTTTTTTTTCTCTTTCTTTCTTTCCATTCTGTTTTGCTCTAGTGTGTGTGCCACTCTGCCTGCGTTTCTCTCTCACCCCTCCCATGCTCCCCCATCACTCTTCCTTCCTTGCCACCCTCCATCCAGCACTTCCGCCCCTTTCCCCTCCTCATCCCCATCCATCTATCCACTACTCCCCCCCCCCCCTTCCCCCACCATACTGTCTCCAGCTTCGCAAGTTTCCTCTGTCTCTCCGTGTCTCTCGCGAAACTTTCACCCACCTTTCTTGTTTCCCTTCCTTCACTCTCTCTAACACAATTCATATCTTCACATCTTAACGCATTTGATGAATGATTTAACAGTTATTCACTAGATTTTTTTAAAAACCTTTTCTTTTCTTTTCTTCTTCCTAATGATATTCCCTGATCGAATATTTGATAATGTATTGACGTGGGCGAGTAAGTTGACATGCTCATGGTACGGGCTCATAGGGCGAGTGTGTGGGAGAAGACAAACAGCAATAAGGATGCTATGGGAATATACTGTGCGTGCGTGCAGTGAAAGACAAAGAACTGACAGTAGGGTGGTGGGATTTCGGGCGTGGATGGTAGGGAGAGTTTGGGGGGGGGGGGGGGGGGGGGGGGGGGGCGGGCGTGACGGAGGAGAGGGGAAGAAGGAAACAGAAAGACCTATCCCGCAGAGCTCGCCAGGAAACATAATGATCCTGCAAGACTGTCAGGACAGAACGGAAGAAATACAGATGGAAGCAGGGAAAGAAAGGGGAGAAAAAATGGAAGCAGACTACGTTCACTTTCAGCATCATCAAGAAATGTGCCGTTTCCTGTAGATTAGTTCCGTGTATCCACCACCTGCTATCCCGTGATGCCAGGGTGCGCAGGGATTTCACAGCTAAACAAGGAACTAAAAGGAGAAATAAGTTAAAAACGAAAAAAAAAAAAAAAGGAAAAAAAAAGAGAGAGACAGCCAGACAGAGCAGACACATAAAGAAAGGAGACGAAACAAAAAGGGGTGGAGAGAAATGGACTGAAACCAAAAAAGCAAAAATACATATATAGAACAGTGAGAATAAAATATACGACATGGAAAAACAAACAAACAAAAAAAAAAAAGTGGAAATGACACACAAAAAAGGCAGAAAGAAAGACAAAAATATATATAAGAAAAAAAAAAAAAAAAAACGAAAGAAAGGAAGAAAAGAGAAAGTGAGAGAGTGTCAAGGGATTCGGAATGGATAATTTTATTTGCAAGTGCCAGTCTCATCTTACATTAAAAGAACGGCGGCGCGTGCATTCACATCCAAAGTTTATGTCGAAACTGCACCAGAAAAGACAAAAAGAAAAAACAAAGCAATAAAGACAGGGAAAAAATATAGAAAAGGAGACTAACACAAAGAAAGGAATAATAAAAAAAAAAAAAATGTCGTTCGTTCGTTTCGTTTCGTTCGTCTGGCGGCGTAGCGACCCAACTTTTTGTATTCTTGCTAACAATAACAGTCCGACAAAAATACACACAGAGAAAGACAACAAAAGGAAGAAAAAAAAAAGTGAAAAAAAAAAAAGTGAAGAAAGAAAACTGAACAAAAAACTCCCCAAAGGAAAAACACAATGGAATGAAAGAATGAAAGAATGAATGAAAGAATGAAAGTGAGGAGAAACGGGAAGAACAAGTGTGGAATGGAAGTAAGGAGGAAAGAAAGCACGGGGAAGCAACAAAGAGGAAACACAAAAAAAAAAAAAAAAAAAAAAAAAAAAAAAAAAGGACGCAAGAGAAAGAAAGCGAGGGGAAAGAAGAAACAGCACAGAAGTTGAATAAAAGAATGGGGGGGGGGGGGGGGGGGGGGGGGGGGGGGACGAAAAAAGAGGGGAAACAAAAGATGAAACAGAACCCGAATGAAAGGAGAGAGACCGGAGGGAAAGAAAAGAAATAACAGAGACAGAATCAAAGAAATGAAGAATGAAAGAAACCAAACCAATAAAAAAAAAAAAAAGACTAAGAGTGGGTTGAACGAAGGAAGGAAAGAAGAAAGAAAGAAAGAAAGAAAGAAAAAACCAGAGACAGACAAAAGGAGAACGGGAGTGAAGCCGAAGAAAGAAAGAACAAAAGAGATATCGATGGAAAGTAAAGGAGAGAATAGAAGTGGAAAGAAAGAAGGGATGGAACAAACAGTACGGAGGGACATAAAAGAACATACGCGTTATATAAGAAAAAGAAAGGAAGGAAAAAAAGGAAGAAAAAAAAAAAAAAAAACCCAGACAGAAGTGGAGTGAAATAAGGTTTGTAAGAGAGAAAAAAAAAGAAGGGAACAAAAAAAAAAAAAAAAGAAAAAGAAAAGTATAACGCATAACTAAGAAGGAAAGAAAGAAAGAAAGAAAGAAAAAAAAAAATCATTGTCCTGTCTCGAAACTAGTCGCACAAAACAACATACATCCAGCCAGACAGAAAGAGAAAAATCATAAATACAAAAACAAAAAGCATGAACACAGAAAAAAATGGGGGTGGGGAGGGGGGGGGGGGGGGGGCTGTCAAGGGAACAATGTATAACTTGGTTTACAAACGCGAATCAAGCGGACTCACCCACACACTATAACCCCCCCCCCCTCCCCCCGCCCCCTTCCCTCCTTCCGCATGCACACACGTACACACTGCTCTCCGCAGAGAGAGAGAGAGAGAGAGAGAGAGAGAGAGAGAGAGAGAGAGAGAGAGAGAGAGAGAGAGAGAGAGAGAGAATAACTCGCAGAATTGAATGAGCCATACGTATGTGACGTGAATCTTTCACGCTGAAAGAACTAAAAAGAAACTGCGCGATTCCCTGCTATCGTTTCACTCTTTTCTCTCTCTCTCTCTCTCTCTCTCTCTCTCTCTTCCTCTCTCTCTCTCCTCTCTCTCTCTCTCTCTCTCTCTCTCTCTCTCTCTCTCTCTCTTATGAGTTCGTCTTTTCAATCACCCACAAGCCAACGTACCCATTCACTCATTCATTCACTTACTTTAGATATTCAATTGCGATCTATAGAGCTCTTTTCTTTCAAAATTTTCTCTCGACCGGCTTCATCCTCCGCCTCACTCTTCGCTCGTTTTCGACTATTTTGTGGTGAATTCTGTATTTCACGCGATTAGGTGTTGTAAGAATGGTATACCCATCGACGTATTGTCAGAATTTTATGTCCACAGACGTTTTCTGTTAATCAGGTGGATGGGTTTATAATTGATCAAACATATTTAGTACATCCAGGTGAGACTGTCGAATAGCCGGCTTGGTCGATGGGTTGGTTGGTATGTTGGTCGACTTGTTGTTGGGTTGGTTGTTTTTTGTGGTTACCGTGAGATTGTTGGTTGGTAGTATGACCTGATCTGCGCGCGTGTGTGTTGCTCCCTGTGTTCAGAAAACTGTGAAAGTACGCTCAACAAGGGCCCGTGGTATATATCATGATGGGATTTTCAGACATGCGCTTTTCTGTTTGTGTTTCTAAATTATGACCGTGAAGTCCTGACGTTGCTTGAATACGCGCTGATAATGGTGATGACGACAACGATACAAAAAAAAAGTTTTACAATGATGGTAACAATAATGACAATAATGATAACAATAATGGTAATAATGAAGATGAAGACGATGATGACGACGACGACAACAACAATAATGATAATGATGATTAGAATGATGATGATAATAACAATAATGATTGTGATACCCCCCCCCCCCCCCCCCCCCAAACAAGAACAAGAACAACAACAACAACAACACACATCAATAATAATCCTCATAATCATAATAACGACGACGGCGACAAACAACAGCAACGCTACTACTACTACTACTACTACTACTACTGTTACCACCACCACCACTACTACTACCACTCTTCCCACTAACTCTGCTATGGATAACGATGGTGATGGTGATGATGATGATGATGATGATGATGATGATGATGATGATCATCATCATCATCGTCATCACAACAATGATTATATCAACAGAAACCACACCAGTCATCATTATTGTCATAATAACGACGACGACGACAGCAACAACAAAATAATCATCATTATCATAATGACGACGATGACGACGACAATAACAATCATCATTATCAACATCATCATTATCATAAAGCTACAATGTGCGCACGCACAAGGGGAAAAAAAAAAAGTAAAAAAACCCCAGCATGCACCGAGCCTCTTGGGACAGAATCGAGAGTGACCGTTCCTGGCAGGATCAGTTACTGATCAGCGAACGTTACTATTTACGGCCTACTAGCACACAAATAGAGCGCCACGTCAGAGACGACGTCCACCCCGAGTTCTGTCCCTTTGAGAGTACATTTGTCTTGTTCTATGGCAGACTAATAGGACGAACACCGCGTGGAATTACCCCGTTACCTGTGTTAATCACGTGAAGGACACTCAATAACAACTAAATGAGAGAGAGAGAGAGAGAGAGAGAGAGAGAGGAGAGAGGAGAGAGAGAGAGAGAGAGAGAGAGAGAGAGAGAGAGAGAGAGAGAGAAGAGAGAGAGAGAGAGAGAGAGAGAAAGGAGAGAGAGAGAGAGAGAGAGAGAGAGAGGAGGGAGAGAGGAGAGGAGAGAGAGAGGAGAGAGAGGAGAGAGAGAGGAGAGAGAGAGAGAGAGAGAGAGTGTGTGAGTGTGTGTGGTGTGTGTGGTGTGTGTGTGTGTGTGTGGGTGTTTGTATGCATTTATTCATCTTGTTCTTTGTTTTCATTTATTCGCTTTGTTGCTATCTTGAATCGCTGATTAGTCGTTCTTCATATCCTAAAGGGACTGAGAGGATTAAATCAAATGTGTGTGTGTGTGGGTGTGTGTGTGTGTGTGTGTGAGAGAGAGAGAGAGAGAGAGAGAGAGAGAGAGAGAGAGAGAGAGAGAGAGAGAGAGAGAGAGAGAGAGAGAGAGAGAGAGAGAGAGAGAGAGTTTGCAAGGGCCAGCACGCGTTTTCAATCGGCTATCATAATAAATATCGGCATTTTCCCAATGAACCAGCCGGGCGTTGTGCATGAACTGGAGCTGTACTTAAAAAAAAAAAAAAAAAAAAAAAAAAAAAAAAAAAAAAAAAAAACTTCCGCGGAAGACCCTCCTTCACCTGCATGGATCACTTCACCAACTGAAATCCAAGTGTCCAAAGGTAAGTGTGAACAAATTTGAACGTTCTCTTTCCGATGCAGTCTAAGCCTCAGCCTGTTCCAAAACCAGTTCTTGTCAGTGCATCGTATTGTTTGTCCGACGGCTTCAGACCATGATAGAGGATATCACACAGAAGAGGACTGGACTCGGTGCGTCCGACTGTCGGGTGCGGGCACGGCAGGGTCTGCCGCAAGTCGGGGCGTGGCTGGTCTGTGGAGAATGAAGACAAGGAGGACGTGGCTCTGGACTTGTGAAACTCACGTTTCCTCTGGACCCTGCTATCCATTTTCGCATGTAAGAGGCAGCACCTCTGAGGATATAACCCGAGACGCTGGTCCAGGTAGGCGTGTTCGATGTGACTGTGCCGAGCGCCACAGCTTCAAACTCTCAGTGGGGACAGCAGCCCCAATGCCATGCTTAGTCACCTGTCCATCATGCCTGTTCACGGCTCGTGGTGTGCCAAAAGCCAAGTGGAGGAGATAGTTCCTGAAGGTCGTCGAGGTGACTGATGGACGACAGGGCGGCGCAGACCTAGTTCCTCGCTATATGAGAGGGGGTCGGCTTTTCTCACCGGGGATGACGACTTCTGGTGGCCCGGGGTGACACGGTTAAGGAGCTGTGCTAGCGCTGCGCCTCTGCAGTTAGCGTGCAATGTTCTCCGTGGATGTGGCCCGCTCTGGTGAAGCGTCTGCTACATGACCGTGAGCAGAGGGGGGAGGGAGATGAGGAGCGGGGAAGAGGTGGGAGAGGGTTGGAGGTTGGATGGAACAAAGGACAGTGATTTTCTGACCGCCATTCTTGATTCCAATCAAGGAATCGAAAGGTTGTAAAAGGAACTGGCCGTCACCCGATTAAGAAGAAAGCGACCTAACTGGCCCTGAGGACAACGTAGAAAAGGCAATACCAGTGTAGCATGCGATATTTATTCTTACGCAAGACATTTTTCCTAGAACATTTCACCTACTGTACGCACACTTACTCTGTCCATGGAAACGGTACGATCTGTACACATGCGAAAAAGTTCCTATGCGAACGTACTCCATGAACTGGCGCACACAAAAAAAAACCGTTTCATGTACATCATTCTGCAAATATTAGGTCGTCTGCACACACGAAGTCTAGTAAACTAAACTCACGTGGACAAAACATCTGAAATAAGGAGCAATTAACATGCGATGGTAAGTATGATGTGACTATAACCTATGCAAGAAAGTGAAATGGGAAACAACTCTTGCTGGACGCTTAGGACAAAATCTGTTAGAATTATCATTCTCATTTTGCACACGGCCCGTTAATAACGCACTGCTTCGGTTTGCTTCGGACAACGAAATCATTGCAATAAATAAAGTCGATCTGTTTCGGACCAAATGTTTTCAACTAACGACAGATACATATGTGCCTCAAATCATATAAAGACATACCATTAATGTGAATTTGCAAACTGCGCCCACACACACACAGATCGACCTTCTTTAGCCCATCGCCAAGGTCAGCCACGTTTTTTTTTTTTCTTTTTGCAGTGGTGAGTGTGCGAGCAGCGTGGTTACAGAGTACATTTGATATACACGAAAAGTACTCTCGAGTAAAATCTGCATACGCATCAAGTGCTCTGTGTACTCTTCGCTGGAGCTTCCAAACAACGTGCTTTACTGACAAACTCTATTCCACTGACGGGAGAGTTTTCCGCTCGAAAGGAAGCAACGCCAGCCTGCGACCAACATCCAATATAATGGGCAGACCACAAAACAGACTCCGGTCTGGGAGCGCCAGCCAACAACGATCAGTGAATTCATGAGCAATGAGAGAAAATCCAGTCTGATACCTCAAAAGACTGGGCTGCATACCAACCAACAAGGAACCAAAGGAACTGCTCGGAAATCACACAGACTTCCGTCTGACAACAACTTGTCTTTGAGCTGAAGTGTTCCGCCCGATTGGGCGTTAGTTGAAACCAACCATCAACCCTTATCTCAAAACATGAACACGTTCATTAATGGGAGCTGCCTGTGAAAGTGTGGGCGAGGAAGTGTTGCACGTCTTTTGTGACAGCGAGAACAGAAAGGTCATGCTTCAGGGCTTTTCTGTTTTTTTTTTTTTTTTCGCAACTGCATTCTTGCTTATGTAGACAAAAAAGACCCGCTGGGACTGGATTTACGTTAAAAGGACTGAGAAACTGACAATTTCTCACGATAAGATGACACTTTGGGCACGCGCGTGTCTGGCCATCAGAAATTAAGAAGCTTTACGTCAGCTGCCGGCTGATCTCAACATGAATCCCAGCTCTGTTTCTCGATTTTACCGATAAACACAAAAAATCTAATGAACAGGCAAGTCTGCACCTTATTAGGCCGCCATTCCCAACTCTGTATATAAACATAACAGGCATCTTGCTGCTCTCCTGAAGATGATCACTTGAAAGTTTATATTCTACGCATGTTCGTTTGACATTTGCAGAGCAATTCAAACAAACAAACAAAAAAAACACCTGATGTCTAAACCAATTCTGTTTTGTGACAGAGAGATAATCTCTAATGTCTGGTATTGCACCTGCAATTGCCAGATATGCCAGTAAACAAACAACAAAGAAAAACTCACTGACAAAAGAAAGAAACAAAAAAAGAAAAGATAAAAAATGAAATGAAAGTACGGAGAAGAAGGACAAAGAGGAAGAAAGGAAAAAAAAAAAAAAGGAAGAAAGACAGGAAAACGAAACAAAGAAAGAAAGAAACAAACAAAAAAACCTATAGTTTAAAACCTTGGCACCTCGTATAAAGCCCAGCCTTCCACCGACTGCAGGCCGACCCGTGCCGCCACCTTGTGGAGGACGAGGAGAGTGGTGTCCCTTGGATGCACGTCCACCGCTTTGGTCTTGCCGTCCAGCAGGTGAACTTTGACCACCGTGCCCGTGAACTGCTGGCTGTTCTGCACACGTGCACCACCAGGCCTGTTCACTGTCCCTTTCTGCCGCTGCCGTCTGTCCCTGATTACTCATCGGTCTGTTGTTTTTTTTTTTCATGTCCAATTTGCAGTTACATAACAGCTTTACAGTAAGTGTCAAACTTTGAACAGCAACAAGCAAGTTCTCATAGTGTGTTCAAATGATTCTAATCAGATATGTGGCAAAGGCGATGACAAGAGACTATCAACATTGTTATGCTAAATAGAAGACGCAGAAAGATACACATACCTCCCACCCCCAAAACACACAGAGGTTTAAT
>JADBJO010004792.1:105848-110848 GCA_016801955.1 Conus betulinus | reverse complement strand
AAAAAAGAAAAAAAATCATAGCGTTGTCAGGTTAAAAAGGAAAAAGAGAAATATCCTAATGTTGGTGGGAAAACAAAGAAAGAAGAGACCTCATGGCGTCGGCAGTAAGACAACAAAAGTTATAGCACTGATAGAAAAAAGAAAGAAAGAGAGAAAAGAAAAAAACAAAACAAAACAACAACAAAGAAAAGAAAAATCACGAACTGTCAGCAAAACAAAAACGGCCACAACGGTGGCATCAAAAGACAAAACATCACAACATTGAGAGAAAAATTAGAAACATCATAGGGTCGGCAGCAAAACAAAGAAACATCGTAAAGTAATGCAATAGTGTCAGAAGCAAAGCAGGAAACACAGCTTTGGCAGCAAAACAATTAAAACATTGCACCAGCAGCAAAACAGGAAACATGTATGTGCACTGGCAGCAAAACAATAAAAACATTGCACCAGCAGCAAAACAGGAAACATGTTGCACTGGCAGCAAAACAATTAAAACATTGCACCAGCAGCGAAACAGGAAACATATTGCACTGGCAGCGAAACAGTAAACATATTGCACCAACAGCGAAACAGGAAACATGTTGCACTGGCAGCAAAACAGTAAACATGTTGCACTGGCAGCAAAACAGTAAACATGTTGCACTGGCAGCAAAACAGGAAACATGTTGCACTGGCAGCAAAACAGGAAACACTGCACAGGCAGTAGTAAAACACGAAACATCACAGTGTTGGCATGGAACAGGAAAATATCATAGACCGGCGGCAAGAAACATGACAGAGTTCGACAGCAAACAAGAAACACCACAGTATTGTGAAAACAAAAGAAACAAACCAAAACAAATAAGACAAACCCTCACAGTGTTGCGAAGAAACAAGAAACATTGTAGGGTTGGCAACTAAACGAGAAAAACACCACAGCATTATATAGTGAAAGAAGAACAATAGAGCTATGCAGGAAAAAAAGAAGTGACATTGTTGGCAAGAAACAAGGAAAATCATAGGGCTTGCAGCAACACCAAAAACGTCAGAGACATTGTACGGAGGAAAAGAAACATCTTAGTGTTGGCAGGAAAAACAGAAAGAAGAGCTTAGCATTGTATAGGTGAAAGAGAAAAAGAGAGAAAGAAAAATCACAGTGTTGCAGCAAAACAAGAAACATCATAGCCATGACAACAAAACAAGAAAAACATTATGTTGCTAAGAGCAAAGCATGAAACATCACAGCATTGGCAGCAAAACAAACAAACAAACAAAAAAAACCCATTACAGCGCTGAAAGCAAACCAAAGAAACATTACTACATTGACAGCAAAACAAGGAACATCATGGTCTTGGCAGGAAAACAAAGAACATCATTGTGTTGGCAGCAAAACAAGAAACATCGGAGTGCTGAAAGCAAAACAAGAAAGATTACAGTTTAAAAGCAAACAAGA
Source organism: Conus betulinus (assembly GCA_016801955.1). Lineage (NCBI taxonomy): Eukaryota > Metazoa > Mollusca > Gastropoda > Neogastropoda > Conidae > Conus > Conus betulinus. The sequence goes on along the minus strand of JADBJO010004792.1, from coordinate 109,416 downwards.
AAAACATAATAGTTTTGAAGCAAAACAAAAAACATCAGTTTTAAAAGCAAAACAAGAAACATCATAGCTTTAAAAGTAAAACAAGAAACATCATAGTTTTAAAAGTAAAACAAGAAACATCATAGTTTTAAAAGCAAAACAAGAAACATCATAGTTTTAAAAGTAAAACAAGACACATCATAGTGTTGGAAGCAAAACAATAAACATCATAGCGCAAGCATCAAAACGAGAACATTATACAGTTGACAGCAAAACGAGAAAGGGTCACACCACTGACAGTAAAAGGGGAAACATGACAGTTTTTGTCAGCTAAACAAAGAACATCACAGAGTTGACAGCAAAACAAAGAACATCACAGAGTTGACAGCAAAACAAAGAACATCATAGAGTTGACAACAAAACAAAGAACATCACAGAGTTGACAGTAAACGGGAAACATGACAGTTTCTGTCAGCAAAACAAAGAACATCACAGAGTTGACAGCAAAACAAAGAACATCACAGCGTTGACAGCAAAGCGAGAAACATGACAATGCCGGCAGCAGAAACAAGAAACATGTCAGCTTTGTCAGCAAAACAAGACACATCATAGCGTTGACAGCAAAACGAGAAACATGACAGTTTTGACTGCAAAACGGAAACGGCGTTGACAGCAAAAAGGGAAAACAATATGGCGTTGACAGCAAAACAAAGAACATCATAGCGTTGACAGCAAAACGAGAAACATGACAGTTTTGACTGCAAAACGGAAAACAACATGGTATTGACAGCAAAACGGCAAACACCATGGCGTTGACAGCAAAACGGTAAACACCATGGCGTTGACAGCAAAATGGCAAACACCATGGCGTTAACAGCAAAAGGTGAAACATATTGCGTTGACAGCGAAACAAGAAACATCACAGCGTTGACAGCGAAACGGGAACATTTATAGCGTTGGCAGCAAGGCAAGAAACATCACAGAGTTGGTAGGACAATAAGAAACATTCGGTGTTGTCAGCAAAACAAGAAACATCTTAGTGTTGGCTGAAAAAAAAAAAAAACCCAACATATTAGTGTTTGGCAGTGACGCAAGTATTGTGACGGCGTCGACAGAAAACTATCAAACAATGCAGCATTGCACAGCATTGTCAGAAAAAACGAGAGAAGCGCCCGTCTCTCTCTCTCTCTCTCTCTCTCTCTCTCTCTCTCTCTCTCTCTCTCACACACACACACACACACACACACACACACACACACACCCACCCACCACAACCACCACCACCATCATCACAACAAAATTAAACAAAACAAGAAAGGTCACAGCACTGACAGAAACAATGGCTGCTAAAACACTGACAGAAGAAAAAAAACAACACAAAAAAGTCGTAGTGTCGACAGAAAAAAAAACGGAAAATGCCAAAGCCTTGACAGCAAAACATGAAACGCCAATGCGTTGGCGGCTGAAAATCTGTTCAGTTTGCATGTGCTCTGTAATGCGACTTGTACTGTAGGACAAAAAAAAAGAAGAGTCGGAACGGAACTGTCGTGTGATTCACAAATTCTGAACATGCTAACAATTATTACCAAGCTTACAACTCTCAAAAGACTGAACGTGTACGACTGTCTGTTGATATGGACAGTCAAAAATATTGACAATTCCATCAACCATTCCTACATTTATCCGAAGGCTCTTTAACCCCATCCAATCCCACCTTTCCTCATCCTGCTTCTCCTCCCCCTTCCTTCCCCTGCCTTCCAAACATAATGACGTTCACACGATTGATGATGACGTGGTGACGTGTACCTTAAAAATGGCGCAGGCGCGGTGAGTGAGGTGAGGGGTGGGGAGGCGGGTGAGGGAGGTGGGCATCAGACCAGTCTTGCTGTAGCGTAGCATCTCTTCGCGGGATAGACACTCCTGGAACATATTTCTACAGCCTGAATACTACGACTATTACTGCCACTGATCAGCAGTGATTAAGGCAATGCAGGTGATGATGATGATGATGATGATGATGATGATGATGATGATGATGATGATGATGATAATGTGGAGGAGAAGGCAGGACGATGATGTACATGATGACGACAGAGGCGGAAGCGATGATGATTATGATAATGGTGATGATGGTGGCCGTAGTGGCAGTTGTGGTTGTGGTGGTGGTGGTGGTGTACTGATGATATTGAGGAGTATGTGGATGCTGGTGATGACGATGATGACCATGACGATGATGGTGACGATGGTGATTATGGAGAGAGAGAGAGAGAGAGAGAGAGAGAGAGAGAGAGAGAGAGAGAGAGAGAGAGAGAGAGAGAGAATCTGATAACCGGAAACACACACAGAGACAAAACGAAAGACTGACAATTTCAAACGGAGCTGGCCAAAAGTTCCACTCACCAGGTTTGAATCCGCTTGCTTCCTCTTTCTCCCAGCTCTTGGCCAATGCGCCTCCGCTGTCCGCTCGTGGTCGTTGAAGAACTTGTCAGCATACTCCATGAGGTCATGCACCCCTTTGGGCGTCATCGTCCATGTCGTCACTGCTCTGTGGCGGGAAAGTCACGGGCTGTGAGGACGAGTGGTTCCTAGCAGGATCCGTGGGCGAGTGGTTAGGAAGTGGTTGCTGAGCTGCTGCTGGAACTCCGTAAAGAGACCGACGGCAGGACTGTTCCGCCGTGAGCTGATTCTTGTCATTCTGCAAACCCAGCGAAGAATCAGAGAGGGAATGCGGAACCGCTATTCCATTGTCATGATCCGTATATTTCACAGTTGTCTGGCGATCGACTTCAGTGTTCCGAGATTCTGTGAAAGTTTTGTCTGTGGGTGCCGAATCCTCATCTGCTTTGTTAGTCAAGGAATCTAAGTGAAACTGGACAGTTCGGGTGGGGCAGGCAGAATTAGAAGCTGCAGTGTGTGGTTTGATTCTGCTGTGTGCCAGGTTATCTCCGGAAGCACTTTTCACCGCTCTGCTCTGGTTTTTGCTGGGAGAGGATGTAGGAGCTTCAGGTCCAAAACGCGCGAGAGTGAAGACACAGAATTAGAAACTTCTTGCCCAGAAGAAAGGGATGGAGGAGAAGTTTCTAAAGGTATTTCCTGAGCTTGTAAACCAGCACCTGATTTGTAGGCACTGAAGTTTGGATCAGTGGAATGTACAGGACCTCCAGAACTCACGTTCTCACAATGAAAAGGCAACGAAGTCTCAGCAGCAAACGCAACGGATGTGATATCACCATCACAAGAACCTGGACCATCCCTACGGATAGTGTCTACTTGAATACGCTCATTTATACGAACACTTTTCGTGATAGCCCCACTCAACGATGTTCGGTATTGATGAGCATTATCTGTACCTGTGCGCTGAAGATCAACAACGTGTTTTCCTTCACAACCATGTTCATCGAGGCGAATCAAAGGCTCTTTGGGCACCTGAGGAACTCTGGAATGCTCTTGCTTTCCTGGTAGAGACTGTTGCATGCGTGTTTCTTTTCGTTCGAGGCCAGAACACTCTCCAGAAGGAACCAAGGACCCTGGGCTGGGCCAGCACCTGCTGCAGAGACCCTTCCTGTCCGGTGCAGGTCCTCTGCAGGAC
>JADBJO010004792.1:98348-100848 GCA_016801955.1 Conus betulinus | reverse complement strand
AAAAAAACACAACAACCCCAGCAACAATATCATCAACAGCAACACCACCACCACCACCATCATCATCATCATCATCATCATCATCATCATCATCATCATCATCATCATCAACAGCAACAACAACAACAACAACAACAACAACAACAACAACAAGTTAACATGAAACAAAGATGTACAAAAGAACTTCAGCCAACTTCTAACATGATTACCTTACGACAGACAAGACCAAGCCGTGCTTAGAGCACCAGCCATTCTGGTTCTGCCGATGTCACTGTCAGAGCACTAGCCATTCTTGTTCTGCCGATGTCACCGTCAGATTAAAGAAAGAAAAGAAAAAAAATATAGAAAAAAACCCATAATAAGCCATAAAAATCCATTGGAAAATGCCAGATGAGCGCACAGGCGTTTCCAAATGGACAGCTAGTGTGGGCTGTGAACAGCGTGTACAATCCCATCTAGACGCCAGAATGCAGCAAAAGAACCGGTGTAATGTTAACTGCTACCAGAGTAAAAAAAAAAAAAAAAAAAAAAAAAAAAAAAAAAAAAAAACCTGTAAAGATGCTCTACAACAATGACAGATAAAACGGTCTCGAAGATAGGAAAACAAAACAAGCAAAAAACAACAACAACAACAACAACAACAACAACAACAATAACCAAACCAAAACAAAACGACAGCAGAGATGGATGAACAGAAAGGCAACATCAGTGAGAAAAAAAAAAAAAACACAGGAAGCTGTCAGCACGAAATTTACAGAACGCAGACAGATAATTCATACTGAAAGACCCATGGCATCCCTGTGCAGCAAAGAATAATAACAATGAAAATAATAATGAAATGATAAAAAATATAAAACAACAACAAACAAAACCGAAACAGCAGAGCTGATGAGGAAGGGAAGAACAGGAGATTAGGAACAGAGAAGAAGAAAGGGGGGAGGGAACGCAGAAAGGAGACGAGGAGAGGAAGAGGAAAGCAGCAGGAGTGAAGAGGAGAAAAAAAAAGAAAGAAGAGAGTCTGGCATCAGCAATCAGGTGCATCATAGACCCAGACAGCTCCGCTCTCTTCCCCCCAAAGATCTCATCCTGCTCTTATGCCAAACTGACCTAACTCTCCAGCACGTAAACATTCATTAACAACAAACAGCACGCGAGGGCGAGTAGGCATACATCAACCATTCTTTGCAGACGAGGGACGGAAAGGAGGGAGAAGAAGGGGGTGACAGAAGGAGGAAAACAGGAGGAGAGGATGAAGAGAGGAGAGGAGGAATGGAGTAGCAAATAGAATGAATGGAAAATGGAAGGAAAGGAAGAGACGAAGCATGGAAAGGAGAGGAGGAGAGAAGGAAGAGAGGAGGAAAAGAAACGAGAAGGGAGGAAAAGACGGGAGGAAAAAAGAAACAAGGAGAAACGGAGGAAAAGAGAAGGAATGGAGAAGGGGCAGAGAGATAAGAGAGGAACTAGAGAGAACGGAGGTAACAAGAGAAAATGAAAAGAGGAGGAGCTGAGCAAAGAGAAAAAAGAATAAAAGTAGGTAGAAAGAGGAGGGAAAGAAGAAAAAAAAAAGAAGGAAAAGATGGAAGGGAAAGGAAGAGGAGAGAAGAAGAAGGACAAGAAGAAAAAAGGAGAGGAGATAATGAAAATGTGGAAAGGAAAAGAGGAAAGCTAAGATAGCAAAAAGCTGAAAAGGGGGAACGGAAGACAGGAACAACGTAACAGGAAGACAGAAAGTTGGAAAAGCAAGAGGGTAAAGTAGTAAAAAAAAAAAAAAAAAAAAAGAAGGAAGAGATGAGAAAAGGAGGAGAAGAAAAAAAGGAAAACAAGACGACTAAAGGAGGAGGAAATAAGAAAAGAAGATGAGCGGGCAAGAAGAGAAGAGAAGGATATGGGAAGAGGAGAAACAGAGGAAGCCAGAAGGAAAGGAGGCGCGGAGACAAAGAAGGACAGGAAAAGAAGGAGTGAAGGAAAGGAAAAAGGTAGGAAAGATGGAAGAGAGGGGAAGAGGGAGTTCAGAGGGAAGAGAAGAGGAGAAAGAGAGGTAGAAATGGTATAAAGAAAGGTATGAGGAAAAAGGGATAGAAAAAAAGGAGGCAGAAAGAGGGATAGAACCAGAAAAATGAAGAGAAGGAAAAAGCAGGAGGGGGGTTTGGGGGGGGTGAAAAAAAAAAAAAAAAAAAAAAAAAAAAAAAAAAGGGGGGGGGGGGGGGGGGGGGGAGGGGAAGAAAGAAAGAAAGTATGAAAGGGTGAAACGAGAAGGAGAGGTTGAAAGAGAAAGTGCAGGAGGGGAGATGGAAAGGGAAAAAGAAAAGGAGGACAAAAAGAAAGAGAGGAGGAGAAAAACAAAGTCCAGCGGAGAGGAGAAAAGTGTAACGAGGAAAGGCAGAGGACTAATGGAGAAAATAAGAAAAGGAAAAGGACAGGAAGAGGAGAAGATGAAAAAATGAATAAGATGAAGAAAGGAAGACGAGAAAAGGGAGAGTAGAAGATAAAAGAAGAGGAA
>JADBJO010004792.1:88348-93348 GCA_016801955.1 Conus betulinus | reverse complement strand
GAGAAGAGGAAGAAGAGAAGAAAGGAGAGAAAAAGGAAGAGGACATCAGAATGACTGGAGAAAGGTAGGGAGGGAGGAGATGAAGCAAAGAAAGGACCTCTAGGAAAAAAAATGAAGTGGGGTAAAGGGGGAAAGGGGAAAACAGAAGGGGAGGGGGGGGGCGAACGGGAGAAAAGGAGTAGACGGAAAATAGGAAGAAAAAAGAGAAGGAAAGAAGAGGGGGCAGAGGAGTAAGAGAGAGGAGCAAGAGAGGACGAAAGTACGGAAAGAAAAGGAAATGATGAGGAGCAGAGCAAAAGAAAAGAATGAAAAACAGGTAGGGAAGACACAAGGAAGAGAAAAAAAAAAAAAAAGAGGAAAAGAAGGGAGGAAAAGGAAGAGGAGAGAAGAATGATAGAAGGAAACAAGAAGAAAATGAAAACGTGCATAGGAGAAGAGCAAGAAAGAAACGCCAGTAAACAGCTGAATAGGGGTAAAAGGGGAGAGGAAGAAAGGAAGAGGAGGAGAGAAAAAAAAGAGACAGGAAGACACAGAAATAAGAGACGAGAAGACAATGAGAAGAAAAGGAAAGGAAGACGAGGAAAGAAGGAGGAGAAAAGGAAAGGAAGATAAGATGACAAGAAGAGAAGAAGGGGCTATGAGAAGAGGAGAAAAAGAGGGGGACAGAAGTAAAGGAGGAGGCGGAGATAGAAAAGAAAGGAAGAAAAAGAAAAAAATAAAGAGAGAGAGTAGAGGATAAAGACTAGGGAGGGAAAAAAAGGATGGGAAAGAAACAAGAGAAGAGCGAAATTGCAGGAAAAAGAAAACTGGTAGAGGTAAGGAAACTGTAGGAAGAAAAACAAGGGTGAAGAGAAAAAAAAGAGCAAGAGGACAGACTGAAGAACAGGATGCCAGCAAGGAGAAAGAGCAGAAGAAGAAGAAACACGAGAGGAAAAGATGAAGATGGAGACAAGAAGGCGACCCCACAGGAAGAGGAAAAAAGACGAGAGTGAAGAAAATGAGAGAAGGATGAGGAAGGGAATGAGAACTGGAAGAGACAGTTGTCAGACTCCTTCACTCAGTGATGTGATTGTTTCCGGACCGCTTACCACGGCTCAGCGGAGCGTGAATCTCATGCCAGACCAGTCTGCCAGCATCGCTCCTTCGCCACCCGTTTCACTCGGCTTTGCAAAAGGAGATGTGTTTTTGAAGGGAAGTAGAAGGGAAAACAGGAGAAGGGGAGAGGGAGGAGGAGGGAAGCAGTAACAAGGAAGCAGGTGGAGGTGGAAGCGGTATGTGCGTGTGCATGCGTGCGTGCGTGCGTGCGTGTGTGTGTGTGTGTGTGTGTGTGTGTGTGTGTGTGTGTGTTGTGTGTGTGTGTGTTGTGTGCGTGCGTGCGTGCGTGCGTGTGTGTGGTGTGTGTGTGAGAAGAGAGAGAGAGAGAGAGAGAGCGTGCGTGCGTGCGTGCGTGCGTGCGTGTGTGTGCGTGCGTGCGTGCGTGCGTGCGTGCGTGTTTTGTGTGTGTGTGTGTGTGTGTGTGTGTGTGTGTGTGTGTGTGTGTGTGTGTGTGAGTTGCCATCCCCCACGTATCCCCCCGCCCCCCCCCCCCCCTCTTGCACGCCTCTTCCTGTTTTATTTTTCTTTAATTTCCTTATACTCCTCACTCACTGTTTTTTGTCCCCGTTTGCTTGGTGTGTTCTCGATAAGTCTTTCGTCCGTGCGTTTCTATCTTTCTGCCTCGGTTATTTCTATCATTCTTTCCATTGTTTCTGTGTTCTTTTCCATTTCTGTCATTACCTTATCTTATTTTCCCCTGTCTCCCCCCCCCCCCCCTCCCCCTCTCCCCGTCTCTCTCTCTCTCTCTCTCTCTCTCTCTCTCTCTCTCTCTCTCTCTCTCTCTCTCTCTCAATATTCTTTTTATCGTTTAAATGCGTTCCCTTCCACTATTTCCGCCAGCTTGATTTCCCCTTTTTCGCTTGCCGTCATTTTGTGTTTCTGTTTGTTCATCCTACCCTCTGTCCGTCTTCCTTCCTCATGACATCTGACGGATTCAAGGATGGTAGATATCACGTTGCCCGAAATCCCGCTCCTGTCTGAGACTGGATGCCAGAACACAGCACTGTACGCGATCAGGCAACCAGGCCCGGGAGGTACACTAACCAGTGGTGTTTGCAATGTAGTTTTGACAATGTGCTCACAGGCTTGTGAGTGGCGTGTACACCTTTGACTGTGCAGTTCAGATCTTCCTAAACGAATGAGCAGGATGCTGACATGGGCAAAAGAATCTTAAGAGGAGTGGATAGATAGATAGATAGATAGATAGATAGATAGAGAGAGAGATAGATAGATAGACAGACAGATAGATAGATAGATAGATAGATAGATAGATAGATAGATAGATAGAGAGAGAGATAGACAGAGAGAGGATAGAGAGAGAGTGGGGGGATAGACAAGACAGAGAGAGAGAGAGAGAGAGAGAGAGAGAGAGAGAGAGAGAGAGAGAGAGAGAGAGAGAGAGAGAGAGAGAGAGTTTTTGCTATTATTACTGAACCAGGATACCTACCCGCCCTTGACAGAAGACATTGAAATTGGAGCGGGTTCACATGTGTGGGGAAGAAGGAACATGAGAAAACTATTCGCATAGAATGAGACGGGGAAGAGACTCATTCATCATATCCATCAGCATGCAAAGTACAAGATGTGTGGAAGGAAAACATTGCACACAATTCACCATCAACACATCAAATGACCACGCTGGACATAGATCTTTGACCACTGACCATGTAGGACAAATATCTTTGACCACACTTCATGACACTGAAATTATGCACACTGTAAGTGAACAAAGGGGAAAAAAGGAAAGTCCATCAGTTAATGAAGACGTTTGCGCGTTCACATGTTTCAGAAATATAATTCACGAGACTTTTTGCGTGTTTTGAACTTGCTAGAGGTGTTAACAGCTTGAATTTGGTGGGACTGGAAAAACGAGAACAACAACAAGAACAAGAGCAATAACAACAACAAATAATAAACATGACTCCAGCAGCATTTTAAGTTCCAACAAACACGAAGAAAATGCCATTCAGAGTCGTGCGTGTTTTGCACACACACACACCCACACACACACACACACACACACACACACACACACACACACACACACACACACACACACACACACACACACACAAACACACACACACAATCGTTACAAATTTAGAATTTTTGGAAAAGAAGCTTGCGGATTGTCAAGCATGATGCACGGAGTCTGAAGTGGAAAAAGAAGAGCTGAATTACCTGATCGTGTGCTGAAGCGATTTTTGATTGTTTCATACAGGACGGACTAGCAAAATGATCGTCCGAGGGACTATCGAGGGAAAGAGACGCAGAGGCAGGCAAACGAAGAAATGGGCAGACAACATAGAGGAGTGGACAAAACTTGCAGAAGCAGAAGCAGAAGCTGCCGCACACAGTCGACAGAGTGAAAAGAAGAGTTGTGTGGGTTTGTCATTTGCTACTTTGTGTGTTCTTTTATGAAATCCTTGCAAATCAAATCCCACAGTGCAAAGCCATAGTCAATATTCGGTTGGATGTATGGTGACAGGATGATTTTTTAACGAGAAAAATAAATTCTAAAAATCTTTCTTTGATTATACAGCTTTTTTGGAACGATATTTAAAAAAAAACAAAAAAAACAGAGTTTCGAAAAGTTTAGAGACAGATTTGTTTTTTGTGGCCTGTCATTGATCCGAATCGTATGTCATTGGAATTGACTTCAATTTTTTTTGTGTAATATAACGGATTGAGAATTTTTTTTTATCTTTTGTACTTGTATTATTCAATTTGCTGCAGTCGCGCAAAGGGTAGTTCAATTCACTAGTACATAGCGTATACAATTTTTTTCAAAGTTTGGTATTGACTTAGATATATTTCAGTTAATATACTTGCCTTTCCACCTTTCCACACAGATTTCAGCTTTCTTTCCTTTCAATTTGTTAGATCAAAAATAATTTTCCTTTCTGCTCGTAAAAATGTTTTTCTGCTCCTATTAGTGCGGGATTACATTCTTTCCTTCTTTTTTTTTTTTTCGCATTGTAGTCGCACAGCCCTTTTTAACAGATAATTTCTTTGATTCATAGCGGCGATGGAGTCCAGCATAATGACAACACTGGTACGTTGTAAGTGATCAGTCAATGTGTCAAATGAATTCCGTCCATGAGTAGTCGTTTTTATGAAACGAATCCGATGAAAAGATCCACATGCTTAGGTGCAATGATAATTCTTTGAAAATAAATCCATATTAGAATCACTTCACAGTATTCACCGTTTTGGGCCATAGGCATTATCCTTCACATTGAAATAAAACAACCAGTTTAAAAATCGACTTCATCGGTCGAACTGCTGTACAGACACCGCAACGGTCTTTGAATTGCTATCTGTAGCTGAAACTTCTGTCGGGAAAGTCTCCACATGAAACTGTTAAAGAAATTCTATTTTTTGATATGACTAATGAACACACGCTTCCTTACTTATATACTTATAGCACGAGCTAGCACGACTCGCAAACTGACATATCATTGTTATGCAAAAGACTACAGAGATGAGATTCTGGAAAGTAAATACGTGAAAGCGTTTTGCCAAGTATGATAATACTAATGATATTTCAGTGACTTTTTGACAGTGTAGTCGACATTTATATATGTTCAACACAGAGTCCCCCTCCCAGTCAGCCAGAGGTGACCATTCTCCATCAGAACACAGACCAGCTATGAAGACAGCGAGCAAGGCACATAGGTGAAAGGACAGATACACCAACAGTAATGAACAGCACTTCCTCTCACCCTCACCTAACCTCACTCCCCCCCCCCCCCCCCCCCCACCCCCATGAAAGAGGAAGACCAGAAACCAAAAGGTGACAATCATATAGGTTTTACCAAAAAAGGACAAAAGAACATTGCAAAAAAGTGCTAAGTCAGTATCAGAAAGACAAATATTACCAGTCTCTTCTGTTTTGATCCCAT
>JADBJO010004792.1:78348-80848 GCA_016801955.1 Conus betulinus | reverse complement strand
AAAGAAAAAAAATTCAGTTATTTTATCAACAATACTAACAGATCCAGGTTCTGCTATTCAATCCAGATTCGCATTGTGGGTCGGCACCAAATTTTGACCGGTTCGTTTTTTGGATCGTACATATTCCATCTTTAAACTTCCTTCGTTATTTAGAGTGGTAAACATGGCAGTATGAGAGCATCGGCACACCATACATCAGTACATGAGAAAATCATAGACCCCTTGCATAGAACGACAAAGGATTACACTTCGTACACCAATGTCCACCAGTCCTGAACACACAGACAGTGCATGGTGAGAAAGTGTCAGATTTATTTAAAGAAAAGAAAGGGAAGTAAAATAAAACAGGAGGCTGGAGGCCCCACGAAGAGAACGTGGAAAGTAAATAGATGCTGGGGGGGGGGGGGGGGGGGGGGGGTAAAAACGTTTGAGATTCTTATCGCAGTAACTTGTGACAATCGTGGTGAGCAAGACTGGATCTGTATCAAAATCTGTTGGGCGGCATTCAGTCTCTTGACCAGAACCCTGGTAAAACGGGTTGAGTTTTTTTTTTTTTGTCGTCATCCTAACAAAAAAAAAAAAAAAAAAAAAAAAAAAAAAAAAAAAAGAAAAAAAAATTGCCGTGACTGAATGACTGAAGTGATCAAATTACGGTGTATTATATTGCGTTGTATTGCGTTGGATTGCTATTGCATTGTGTCGAATTTTGTTGCCTTTTGATGAGATTTGAGATGAAATTTCAGCATGTCGTGTTGCGTGTGTATTTGTTAACATCTGTCATTTCATTTCCCCCGATGCCAACATGACCGGGAACAACAAGGAAATTGTCTAACATATCTATCCCCTACTCAGATATAAACCGAAATTAATGATTATGTCGGAGACCTTTGGCAGGAGGACTGGAATACATAGACGGATGACAAACTTTCCCAGATCCGTCCAAACCTAAAAGAGTTCCTGTCATCTACCTCTGGTGGCGCAAAAAAGTAACGGTTTTATGCCGGCTGCACACCGGCCATTCGTTTTTAGCTCATTCGTATCTTTTTAAAGAGTGAAGGAGCTCCGTAGTGCATTCTGTGTCATGTACAACTCACTATGAAAAACATGTTCTTTTAAAGTGTTGGGACTTGCATGACGTGAGCACAAACATTTTACAGCAGATTCCATGAAAACCTTGTTCAGTGAAGTTCCACCTGATGTGATCTTTGAATTTCTGAAAGAGGTTAACATTTTTCATCTGATCTGAGATTTAACAGAGGGAAGATTTTTAACCAAATTTTGGTTGTGTTTTTAGATGTATTTTAAAGGGTTGTGGGAACGAACGATTTGTGAGTTGACTTCAGCACGGTGTCAGCCCTGATGTGGCCCTTTGCGGTCGGTTGAGCGATAAGCGACAGCCACATTATCTTACCTTACCTTAACATCTGCCAATGTGTCCGTCTTTCATTCATGCGTCGGTCGACTGCGAGCGTGCCAGCACGCGCGGTGCTAACAGGGCGATTGGGAGTGGAGAGCTCGTATCTGATTCCCTCCCTCCCTCCCTTTCTCTGCCCACCCCCACCCCACCAGCTCCAGCTCCTCCCTCCCTCTGTCTTGTTCAGTCCACCATGCTAACGACTTTTGTGACGTTGGGCAATTTGATTTGTCCATTCGTGCTAAACTAGTTATCAGGTGGTTTTGTGTTTGCGCCCATGTGTAGAATTGAATACATGCAAACATGCCATACACACAGGCATGTAATGGAGGTTATATTGCGTTATAACGTCAACTGTCTGTAATAACGACGTCTTTTTTTTGCTCTCTCTCTCTCTCTCTCTCTCTCTCTCTCTCTCTCTCTCTCTCTCTCTCTCTCTCCCCCCCCCCTCTCTCTCTGTCTGTCTCCTTTGATACTTATGGTGGAAAGAAAACAGCTGTAAACAAACAAAAAAAAAATTACATTCAAAGTCTCATGACTGTCGGTCTAAATATGTCTTGTTGCTTTTTTCAAACATAGGCTATTAGCACAAACTTTAGTTTCAATTACACGACAGAATACATGAGAACAATCGGTGGCTTGTTCTACACAGAATTTCCATGAAAATGCAGGCGTTTAAGCGATTTGAGAAACAGCGAATTAGAATCAGACAGGAAAGAAAATGATATTAATTAGAGAGAGAGAGAGAGAGAGAGAGAGAGAGAGAGAGAGAGAGAGAGAGAGAGAGAGAGAGAAAGGGCAATTACCAGGTCTCTACTCCAAATCACTTTACTAACACCGCACGCACACGCACTCAAACTCATGAAAAGACAGAGGCACTGACAGATGTCAACACACACACACACACACACACACACACACACACACACACACACACACACACACACACACACACACACACACACACACACACATACACACACACACACACACACACACACACACACACACACACACACACACACACACACACACACACACACGCAGCTACAATACTGAAAACATGCACGAATCACTGTTACACGA